>VMDR010037486.1:0-10218 GCA_007922815.1 Macrotus californicus | reverse complement strand
AGGGTTGATAGTTTTCTCATATGTTTCAAAAATCAATTATCTCAGAAATCCCATTAAAGTATAGCAAGAATTATGTCGTGTTAAATTAATAAAATTAAGCATAATGCCTAGTACTACCTGACCATAGTGAAATTAACATGATCAAATTTCACTGATGGCAGTAATTTAGACATTGTATCTGCATATACAATTAAAAATAAATGTGTCATTAAGCCATTAAATCATCCTTCTTGTGGAAACTCATACAATGGTGATAATCCAGAAAAAAGAATATGGGGATTAAGAAGTTTTTAAGATATTTTTAATCATATAATATAAAAATAATAATTTAAGTGTAAAAACATAGAATGATTTAGGAAATAACATAATAATGACAGTATTATACAACATACTTATAGCAACTGACCACATGAAGACACAGGGAAATGTTCATTATGTAACATGAAGAAACAATTCAGAATTATATTTCTTCTATGACTGTATACATAACTATATACACACACAGATGTACACATATCTAGGAAGGGAGAGGAAAGAAACAGGGAACAAGGCAAGATCTGGTGACATATTTAAATTTTGATTATATGTTATCTATACAAGAAGCCAATCATATATTGCTATATTTTTCACACTTATACTTTTATTCTTAATGAATAAGCTTTAGCTAAATTTTTCTAGTGAAGCCTATTATTTTATGGTGTTGACATTAAGTAGATTAAAATGACCAATCCTTGAAAAGTATGGAATGAGAGAGACCCATGCAGCTAGTGGATTTTCATCAACCCACTAGCCTTCCACTCATTCCTATTATAGTAAATAGCTGACATTGCAATGAATAACTTCTCTATACTCTGCATTTTTCTTTCTTTAGAAGAATTGTTTTTACTTCCCCTTTTGTCTTGTCACTTATTGAAATTTCTTCTGTGTTTATGGTAAGAATCAGCAACAGTTTCCAAATCAAAAATTTTAGTGGTATTATGTTTTCTGAGACCTATTCAATTGAATTATCTTGTTGCAGACCATTTATCATCTTGGAAAGATGTATAAATTATTAAAAATATATAACCATTTCAGGAATGGCTCGAGGCTCCAAGAACCGGGGAAGAGGTACAGAAAAGGGAGAGTCACATTTAAGCAATAATCTTCTACATGTAGATACTGATTCCAAAGTTACACGTGGGAGAAGGGACTTTCAGCTGATTTGCCTGTGAGAGTGACAAGATCTTTCAGTCATCTTAAGTTCCTGGGGGCAGATACTTCATTCCGGGGTACACGGAGGCTTATAAACTAGGATTCAGGGTAAACCAAATAGAGCAGCTCTCAATAAGACTTAAACCAGCTATAAATTAGCTCAATCTCTGAATTCTAGGCACTATAGCTGCCATATTGCTTGACAGAAAAAAAGTAAATTCCTTTTAGTGAGAAAATAGCATTATCCTGAGCCTGTATTACCTAAAATTTTCATTTTCATAAGAACTGACCAAATTGAAAAGTAATTTACCAGCCACACTAGAAAACAAAAACATATAACACAAACAACCACAAAAGAAAATGCAAACAGTTCTACTGAAAATCCAGGTGTTGGCATTATCAGATATTTTAAATTATTAAAATTATCATATTTAATATATTAGACTATAATATGGAGAATTTTGGGTGTCACTTTAAAGCTTTAGAAAATTGAGTTAAAATCTAGAACTAAAAATATAGTAATTAAAGTTAAGAATTAAACAGATGAGTAAAATATATTAAGTGCACAAAAGAGACCTCAATGGTTAGAAAGTAAAGTCATTAAAATAAAGTAATCAAACTGAAGCAAAAAGAAAAAAATATAGCAAATATCATAGAGGTCATACAGCACATGGCGAAAAGAATGAACATTTTTTTAGTAAGTAATGGCCTAAATGGTCCAGAAATTGAAAGATTTCAAACCACAAATGCAGTAAGTGCTAGAAATACTTGTGGGGTTAATATGGATACAGAGAGTACCACACCATGGCCCATAATTGTGAAATCACTGAAAACCACACAGAAAATCATTAATTCAAGAGGCATGAAAATAATTACATTTATTCAACCTTAGAAAATAATTACACTTATTCAACCTTATTAAGACAGCTGACCCTTTAATAGAAACAAAATCAAGCAAGAGACAATGGAATAATAAATAGAAAATATGAAAAGGAAATGTTATTCATGGGCAAATGATTGTATATGTTGAAAATAAAAAAATTCTCAATCTATTAGAATTGATAAATGACTTCAACTAGGTATTTGTATAAAAATGAACAATATGTCTAAATACCATCAACAATAATGAGAAAATGAAATGTTAAAAAATAATGTAATTGAAATAATTCCAGTTTTCACTTTTACATATAGGGATCTTGAAAGTCACCAATCCATCCCAACAAGTAAAAAGCTGAACAGACTGAAAAATCAACAACTATTCTAGAACCCATGAGTGGTGAGGACACAGAGTAAACTATTGTCCCCCAGATCGGAGACACAGGTGAACAGAGGGGTCATGGCCTAGTGGATCAGAGACTCATGAATGGTAACCATTCCGGGAACCAGTGCCGGGGTACAGAAGCTGAGATGTCATTGATGGACTGCTGGATGTTGAGAGTAGACAAGTCTGAGATTTAAAATCTTCAGGGGACCCAGTCACAGTGGGGCCACACAATTTTGTAAGATTTACCTCCAGAGACTTGACCAGGTTCTCTCAATAAAATATTGAGAAAAAAGCCCCTGTGTTTCCATCAGGCAAAAGGCAAAGGAACAGATTTGAAATATGACAGAACACCCTACTCCTCTTAACAAGGCCTGCCCTCAGGAGAAACTATTTAAACAGAACTAACTTGCTGGGATATTATAATAGCCTAACTTAACTGGGAAAAGGGAACTACCCAACTCCATCAGCTCTAACCTTCCACACGGAAGAAAGGAAAGAGCCAAGTCCAGCCCATGCTAGGTATCTTCTCCCACCTAAGGGGGTGAAAAGAACAGAGAAATATTCCTAAAGTTCATGGTGCAGAGGCATGGGCTCACTAAAAGACTGAAACCTAATCACAGAATAATAGAATGCTCCCCCTCTCCCCACCAAACCACCATATCACTAACGGCCTATACACAGCAGTTCTTTTTACCCAGTACATCTGGCTACCAAGAAGAAAATTACAAGGTAAACCAAAAAGGCAAGAAACATAGTTCGAAGAGACAGAACAAGCATCAGAACCAGACATGGCAGGGATGATGCAATTATTAGACTAGGAATTTGAAACAACTATGTTAATATACTATGGGCTCTAAAAGATGAGTGAAGAGGATGCAAGAACAAATGAGCAATGCAAGCAGAGAGATGGAAACCCTAAGAAAGAACCAAGAAGAAATGCTAGAGATCAAAAACACTGGAACAGAGATGAAGAATGTTTAGGTGCCCTTACGACTTTGACAGGACATGTCTATAGAGAGGATTTCTGAGGCTCAAGCTATCACAATAGAAAGTTTGAAACTAAAAACAAAGAACAAAGAGAATAAAGACCAGAAAAACAAACCAAAACAAAGAATCAGAGGACTGTGTCAACTACAAAATGTGTGACATGTGTGTAATGGGAATTACCAGAAGAAGAAGAGGTTGAGAAAGGAATAGAAGAAATATTTGGAACAATAATGACCAAGAATTTCCCCAAACTAATGTTAGACACCGAATCACAGATCCAGGCAACTCAGACAACAGCAAGATGTATTTTTAAAAATAAATTAAATTAATTTAATTAAAAGTTAAAATAAAACAACCTAGGCATATTTTTTCAAACTACAGAAATTAAAGATAAAGAAAAAAACCTTTGGACAGAAATCAGAGGGAAAAAACATCTTACCTATAGAAAAAAAAGGTAAGAATTATATTTGACTTCTACTCAGAAACGATGCAAGCAAGAAGAGAATACAAATAAATATTTAACTATTAAGAGAGAGAAAATCAGCAATCTATAATTTTGGAGCTTTAGAAATTTCCCTTCAATAGCAAAGGAGAAATACTTTCTCAAACAAGCAAAATTTGAGAGAACTTGTCAGTAGACATGACTTGAAAAAAGAGTTGAGAAGTTATTTAGACAGAAGGAAAAGAATAGGTCAGAGGTTGGAATCTACATAAAGGAAGTAAGGGCATTAAAGAAGAAATAAGTGAAACTTCCACCCACAGATGTGCTGTTGTGTGATTCAAAATCCTACGGAAAAAAAGCACAAGTTCTGATTCATCTCTGTCATGTGTATATCCCAGCTCTACTGCTGCTGTCATTCTGGTCTTAAGTTGCCGCAGAAAATTATTGAAAGAAAACAAAAGCAGAGATGTTGGATGCAGATTCTAAAGGCGATTTCTCACAGGACAGAAACCAAAGGGAAACTCCTAGGGGATTCTAGTTTTACACTGAATACTACAATTTACACAGGTGTCAATATTGAATAAGCCCTTGTGAATAAAACTTAAATACTGTTCCCCAAATTCAATGCCATTTCAAGCACTGGAAATATCAAAACCTTACAAATATCTCATGAAAGATGTTTTTTATCACAGATATATAGGGCATGATGTTGTATAAAGTGTCATCAATGAAAGTGCTCTAGTTAGAAATACGAAGGGTCAAATTTATTTTTAATTTAGCTATGTATCTTCTATGAGATGGGCTGTCATTGGAACACCTAT
This sequence comes from Macrotus californicus, assembly GCA_007922815.1. Lineage (NCBI taxonomy): Eukaryota > Metazoa > Chordata > Mammalia > Chiroptera > Phyllostomidae > Macrotus > Macrotus californicus. Next base: position 5,513 of record VMDR010037486.1, on the reverse strand, counting down.
ATTGAAAGCCAAAGCCATTTCCTGTGTCCAGAAGAAACACTGTCTAGTTTGATAATTAGAAACCAAAAGCTGATGAAAACATAACTTTAAGGCTTAGTTTCTTTTTATTCTAAGATAAAATTATAGACACCCATCTAAATGAGGGGGGACCCCCCAAAAATGAAATAACCTTCTGGAGGGTGAGCCCCTTGTAGCACAGGCTTCCCCCACTAGATGAGTGTTCTAGGAACGCATCTGTATCAGTGTACCACCTGGTGGTGTTGTGAGAGGCTGCATTTGGCTTCAGTGAATTTTCTTTGGAAGACTAACTCATTTGCCCATTTCTTAAAGGGTGATTTATGAGTGCACCTGCCCACAGGGCACTGGATGTTCAGCAGTTTTTGACCAAAAAACAGCATGACCCCTGTGCCCCACCTTCCCTATCCTCCTGATCTCACCCAAAGCAAATTTTTATTTGGTTTCCCTCCCAGAAAAAAGTCCTCAAAGGAAAATGTTTTGTTGATGGAGAAGAGGTGAAACAAAAAACATCAGAAGCACTAAAAGGCATCAAAATTGATGGGTTCAAAAAGCGTTTTGAGCAGTGGGAAAAATGTCTCAGTAGGTGTATTGCATCAAATAGAGAGTACTTTGAAGGTGACTGAAGTTTAAACATATAAGAATACATACATATTTTTTAATAACTAAATTCAGGGGGGTTTAGGTTCCCCCCCTCATATTATCATCTTTATACTTGAAAAGGGTCTCATTTTTCTTTTCTTTTTTTTTTTAAATCCTCACCTAAGGATATGTTTGTTGATTTTAGAGAGAGGAAACTAGAGGAGAGACAGAAACATCAATGTAAGAGAGAGACGTTGGTGGATAACCTCCCATACGTGACCTGACTGGGGATTGAACCTGTTACCTAGGTATGTGTCCTGACCCAAACTGAACCCATGACCTTTTGGTTAACAGGATGACAATCCTAGCACATGAACCACCTGGCCAGGGCTCATTTTTTTTATTTTCCAGAAATAATTGTTGTAGTAAAAGTTAAACATACAATAAAAACAAATAATTTTAGTTCTCTCTTCTCTCCTCTCAAAAACTTTTGTTCGATATACATTTTGTTTATGAATACATCGATGCCTTCACCAGGTCCCTAAAGTAATATCTTTGTTTTTAGTACATGTAATGTGGAGTTACATAAACTAGTCAACTTGAGTGAAAGCCAGCTCTTACTGCCATACTTATTTTGCAAAAGACAATATTTTAAAAGTAGTAGTATAATGAGGACAAAATGCGTTAAAGGAATTGGTCACAGAAAAGTAATCCTAGACTGAGATAAAGTTGCCGGCATTAAAGTACAGAAGTTATAATAAAAAATTAAGTCATTGGGAGAAAAATCCCCGATGATTTAATTCAAATTCCCATTTGTATCTATCAGCCACACTTTTTGGTAACTCAGTTTCTGGGCTCTTAAAAGACCCAAAAGATAATTTACTATTAAAAATTCACAGATGTTGTTTTCTTCATGCTCTAAAGAAGTCATACTGGTCATTCCATATATTTTGTTCCTGAAGTCCTAGTAGAAAATATGGAAGTCTAGTAAAAGAATTACAAAAACAATTTTAGTAAAATATTTTAAGGCAACCTGAAATATCTATGAATATAATTCCGTCATTTCATTAAATTCAGGCACAACTTTAGTACTATTAACACAAGATATAACTTAGCCACTCAGAGTCAAAAATATGGAATAGTTTAATACAAAAGTAAACAGTTTACCCTGGGTTCATAAAAAAAATACTGAAGAGAGTACTTTTTGGACAGTAGAGCCGCAATTGAGAATGCCAAGCCTTAAGCTTCAATATGATGTCTTGAGTACATATTAATCTTAAAGCAATTATTTTAAAAATTAGAACACCAGACATAAAAGCTGGTGGCCTAAGACGTTTGCAAAGCATTTTCATTTCTTCAGATTCTGTGCTCTGTTTCTCCTGTGACCTTAAATGTAAAATAAAAATGTTCTCCTAATCATGCATTTCTAAACTTTTTTGGACCACTGATCCTTTTGAGAATACAAGGGGGAAAATGCACATGTACACATATCTACAGAATTTTGCATACAGTTGAAGGAAGTCATATGTATGTACCCCACCAGAGGCCACCTGGACTCTGTGAGGTTTCACGTACACAAGCTAAGAACCTCTGGCCTAAAATAATATATGTTCAGCTTCAAGGGTTTTCTAAACCTCCTGCCATCACTGTCAAAGGCCTTTGGAATTAGAAGCACCCAGTAGGTGCTCATCAAATGTGAGTTGATGATAACAACATCTGTTTCCTCCACTTACATATGTAATAACTTGAAATTATTTTTCTCATGTGTTTTCTGCCTGAACTACTCAGTACGCATCTCCTATTTCCTGTGATACTGAGAGCAAAGCAATATTAGAGGTTAAGTCAAACTTTCAATAAGTAGGAATTAACAAGGTCTAAAGTAGATCTAAGTTCATGAGAAAAGGAGGATGTCCCAGTTCTATAGAACTTAGATCTACAGTCTCAAAGGCTCAGAAGACCAATAAACTAGGAAGCAGAAGGCAAAAATCATCTGCAATTACATTGGAATCTGTTTATAATTAGAAATGATGCCCTTCTGGGTGTGGTGGCAGTGACCAATTCTCATCATTATCCATGTCTCCTCTCCTCCTAGACAGAAGACAAACATTTCCAGCCTGCTTATAATTAGGGTAAGGTGACTAGTTCTAGTCAATAGAATTCAAACAAAAGTCACAAGTGTCACTTGGCTAAGGCATTGAAAAGCCCATGATCTATTACCCTGCTTTCTCAAACCATGATGGCAAACCCGGAAACCACATGTTTATACTGCAAAACCACATGAAAGGAGCTTTAAGAAATCACTTGGAAGGGAGCTCCCCTGGAGAAACTAACTTAGGCCATTAATATTTCAGGGCTTGATAGCTAAGATTGGCTTCGCCTAATCTAACAACTCAGGCCAGATGACATTTTTGATTACTTCATTTAAAATGTAATGGGAAATAGAAATGTAAAATCAAGTGATAGAAATTGGTCAAAGGATTCTGAACAGCTTTTTGACAGCCCCACAGTTGACGAAGTATATTTAGATACGCTGACACCGCTTTCAGCGCTCTGTGTAGCAGTAGGTAACATTCTTTCCGAGTGAACATGGAACCCAAGGCGTCACTTCAGTGCTCGTGTCTGGGCTTTACTATGGAGCTGGGAGTGAAGTTTGCTTACCAACGATCACAGCTGAACATTCACCACAAATGTTAAGACCATCTAACTCATAAACTGTAACAATTAACTATAACATGACTGGTAAGATGTTATGTGTGGTCGGTGACAAAATCTCCACGAACAAGGAAAAGTGTAATGACTTTTAAATAAAGTGAAAAGCTGTTCTCTTCTCTAAGTAGACCATAAAGACGTACACACCACAGGGAGAGAGAGTACGTTCCTAAACAAAAGAATATAAATTACTTACCCTCATTCAGTGCTAAAAGACAAACACCCTACAAAACAATCTGCAGCTACCTCTGGCAAATGTTCCTTAAAATAAACAATTGTACTTAAGTGACCACTGTTTTTATCAGTAGGAAACATTGCTATTCGCAAATCCCAGAAGATTTATACCCCAAATTGTAAGATGTGTAGATTTTTCCAGAATCCTTCCTAAAATCAATCACTTAGTTGACTGAAGCCACAGTAACTTTTAAATCCATGCTCAGCATACCTTCTATGATATTAAGTGTCATGCACACCCAGCAGGAAGAAAGCTTAACACTCTTTATAGGGCGGATCATAAAGGCCGTGACTGCTAATAGAACACTCGCAATGACCTAATGTTGAGCTCATAAACACCTACACATTGATTGTCTCAATTGCTCTTACATGAATCTCGGAGTGTGGCAGACCATTCTTCAGTGCAAACTGGCATTCAATTATGGTCTTCATTTAATTAACTATGGTATTCACAAGGTCAATTTTCTCTGTACACAAGCTATTACATCTTCTTTATCCAAAGGAGACAAAGCAGTGTCCCTGCCTTTCTGTCACTAGAGAATGAAATCAGATTAGCATCTTGTGTTAACGACCCTTACAGATAAAGGGGCATTGTTCAGCTAAATGGGAATATAGAGCAATATTCTAATCACAGAGCAATATGCTTTGAAAGCTAGAATATCATTTGAGGGGAATTAATTCATCTCCATGGTATATTGGGGAAAGAAATGGAGGGCAATTCTTCTACCATTCAATAAAAAAGCAAAGGCACAAAAATCAGTGGGCCCAGACGACAGAACAAATGAGCACAAGCCTCGCACAACTTATATGGTTGCCATAATCATTGTATTTTAACCCAAATAAAACAAGCCCTTCTAGGTTTAGGTTTAAGGCAATCCCAAAACTTTTCAAATGTTATAAAAGCACATAAACTCATACAAAACACTGTAACCTTACATACACACACAGTAACACTCAGAGCATTGATAAACAGCATTAAAACCTCACTGGACTGGAATCCCCCCTCTTTCTTCAAAATTACTTCCCAGTGCAGATGCTCATATCCTTCCTTTCTTTCCTCTTTCTCCTGTGTCTCAAAAATCTCTCCTATATCACCTAGACTATTATTCTTTCCTCGGATCCCAACCCAATGCCTGTGTCTCATGCCTTCCTCCACCTTAAGTTCTTTCCTTTCAGGTGTTCCCATTTGTTTCCAGGAACACTACCCATCTTGATTTCCCTAATTCCATATCTACATTCACACCATTAACTAAACAAAATCTAGCTAGGGAAATAAATAATTTGTTTAGAAGTTAGCTATATGTGTGGAATTGGCTAGGAGAGAGACAAAATAAATATGTGAAAACATATACTTTACTATAGATTTCACTGTCACATCCACATAAATGCACATATACAGCTCCTTTATTTCACCAAATTTATGACTGAAGATCAAGTTCTTATGAGGTGGTTATACTTGATTCAATATTTTTCTCTTGAGCCACTAATTTTACCTCTCCTTTTACTTGTGTATATTTTGTATCTTGAAAAGTTTAGTCAAATCCATTCTGCTGGCAGTTTTTTATTTCAAATATCTCCAAATCCAAAAGTGCCAGCCCCCCAAATCTCAAAAGTATAATCAACTAAGGTAATATCGGTATAACTTAGAGGGGACTTGAACAGGAATAAGCTAAACCTGTCCACAGAAAATGTCTACCGCTTGTTAAAGTCAGATTTTGCCTCCTTTACATATTGCTAGTCATTTATAAAACAGGGGAGACAATAACTGTTCTATCACTGTAAAACATTGCAACTAAATATTATGATATATCAATAAAATCACTTGCAAATTACAAAATTCCAGCCCAATGAAAGATCTTTATGTTGCCCTTTAATCACTCAGCCAGATGATATTAAATGAAATTTCTTGGAAACTAGGTCCTTCCATTGTTTTCCAGGTGTCCTTTTATGCATGTGTTTGGTATTTGCTCAAG
>VMDR010037485.1:0-10220 GCA_007922815.1 Macrotus californicus | reverse complement strand
ATTCAGATAGTTAGTTTTTGCATGGGAGGTTTTGTATAAAACTTACCCAACACATTTATTTTCTCAAAATCAGAATACAAGAAATCTACAAAATTCCCTTGGTGGAAACTAATGATTAAATTTGTACCAACATATATATCAACTAAAGAAATTCAGGACTTTGAGCAATTTATTCAATGTATTAATTTTAAAAATAACCCTCCTCTACATGTTGACAATCAGTGCAGGTCTTTTAAAAATAAATCTTATTTTTTTTAAATGCATAGAATGCTTTGGGAAATATTTATGGTTGAATATAGAGAACAGATGGTAAAATTATGTGGACCTAGGCCAGATGTGTAATTTGTACTATTCTCTAGGTAGACACAGCTCCAAAATACCTTTCGTTTCAAGGGAGAATAATCATGATTTCATCTCTTTTGTGATGTGCCAAGATGAATGTGTTTCCCAATCAGTCGCGGGAGCCTGTGCTCAGGTGTTCAGGTGTGCGGCAACGTGCAGCTTCCTGGCAGCTGGTGAAATGAATCATCAGCTGTAGGTACAACACCTTTTAGTATCCCCTCCTCCCCCAGGCAATCCATTTTTCCTAAAACTGTGATCAAATAGAAAAAGTGGTCATTAATTTCAATCAGTGGAAATGTGATTTAAAACACATAGAATGTAGAACAAGGTTTTGAAATTACAATAGGCAACTCTTTATATATAATTTAATTTCAGTGGAAACCTTTCAAGTTACCTAACACTACTTGACGGAATAATTTCTGAACTTCTACTACGAGCATGACTTATGGAAAAGTTCTGTAAATGTTATAGCAAGAGGAAGATAAACTGGGAGATTAATAGAATCAAAATGTACTAGTTTGTGACTTCTTTCTTCTATTAAGTCTCGCCTATTCTTCAGAGCTTGTAAAGCACTAATCCTAAAATTTGAGGCGATATTTCTGCTCCATGTTTCCATTTATAATGTTAAAACATGTTCCTATGATCTTTCTTAGAATGTTTTTCTTTTCTAAGAGCGGTTTTGGATCTACGGACATAGCAATACTTTGAGAGGCATTTAACATTTTATGTGAAAATACAGTAGTTATCATTGAGATGTGATAACAGAAAAAATATTGCATTGAATAATTATCTATAGCATGGTGACTGACTCCACAAATGAAGATATTAAGTAAGAATAGTATTCTGTGGAGCATGAAAATCCAAAGCTTGGATCATGTGGTGATAGAATCCCAAGGAATATCTGAATTTTAAAATGTCATTTCCCCTACCCCCGATGAAATATGTGTAGTAATGATTGCTAATGGGTATATTTGTTTTAAAAAATCAAAATATTTTTATTTGCAAGTCTAATAGGTTTTGCCTATGAGATTACTTTTATGGCGACTGCAATCTATCATTGTTCAGAAAGTTACACAGTGCAAAGCACATATCATTGAGACGTATAGTGTTTGTAATCCTGCTCTCAGATTGATAAATCATGTCTTGCGTTGATGAAAGCCAAGAAGCGAATTGCTTCACTTTGACCTTGGGAGTCTGAGATTAGTCTGTTTGCCTGTTAGACTTGTTTGAGTGTTCTTCTCACTTCATTTATTCCTTCTGTTCTAAGAGTTGGAAATGGTAGACTTGGAGGAAGGCAGTAAAGCTTGATATCATCAGTCATTTTTGAAGAGCAGGCTATCAACACGCTCTGAATAATCAACTTTAGTAGAAGGTTTAAATAATCAGAGTGTCATGTTTAATTAATACTGTGCCTGCTGCCAATTTGTATTAATTGATGCCTGAAAGTCATCACACCTTGTACCAATGATAATTTGAAAGAAGAGAAACTTGGACTGGGAAAAATGCCCTAGGACCTTGAAGGCAGTGGCAAGGATCAGACTGGCTCATAAATGGTCCACCATCACATTATTCTCATTCAGTTCAGATGTGACATAAATACTTAGTGTGTGTGTTTTTAATCCTCATTGACTTATATGAAGCTAGAGTAAAGGTGTTTATTAATGATAGTATATTTTTGTAAGGCCTATTGCTTATGGGACACAGAAAACCGTTAGCCTGATCAAAAACACAGCAAAACAAAACAATTGAAAGATCTTGCCCAAATGTGCTGTAGTAATGATGAATGACAGATCATCAGTGGCTGGTTTGAAGTCTTTGAATTTGCATTTTGACATTTTCAGGGTGCAGTTTTTTTATGAGAGACAAGTCTTCCTCTTTGTATGTTTTGTAGCTTTCTAACTTAACAGTTGCTAGAAAATAGCCTAGAAGTTCTCAACTATATATGTGCAAATTATAGCAACATGATATTTTGTGCTTTTTAATCACAAATTAATATTATCTACATTTTAAGAAAACTTCCTAAGTTTCTTTTACAGATAAATAATATGGTTCTTAAGGTATGCAAACTAATTGTCACAGAAAGTTGCCTCACTGTAAATAAATGTATACAGAAAAATCTAGATTATGAAGTAAAATTAATGTGTAAATGAATTGCCAAATGAATATCTTAAAAATGATGTCTCCTAATGAAGTTGATTTTTAAAATTGAATTCATACCCAAGTTTACAAAGATTTCTTTGGCAAAATGGGGCATCTCTTTATTATGGACAATAAGGCATTGTTAGAATTATCTTAATATGTGACAGTGCTTCTCTTTAATTGTTAGAATGATTGATACCTGAATAAAATTTATTTTATTTGGTGCATTTTTTTTGTGGCAACATATATAAAAAGTTTTGCAAATACATTTTAAAATATGTTTCACAATAGGAATATAATTATACTGGTTGAGCCACTGAGGCAGGCTAAAGGCCAGCGTTTGGGCACATGTCCCAGAGAATAGATGACTCTCCATTCAGAGAACAAGGTCATCTCGCCACTCACCCTTGCCTTTGCTCAGTCTCAACATTTCTCACTAATGGAGCATGTGGTTGATGTACCCTGGGATCAAAATTCTTGCATTTCTCAGCTTCACATATGCATAAAAAATACATTTGGCTCAAACAGTTTGTTCATGTAAGGCTAACGTGTCAGATAAGTGGTACAGAAATTATAGGGTTTTATTATAATATTTTATCAGGCTATAATCAAAGAAGACACATATTAATCCTTCAAGTGCTTTGTGAAAGCCAGATTTCTTTTTTTAATTTTAAGGATTCTAACCCCATTTTGAGATAAAAATTTGAAGGTCAGTTCTTCTAACTGTTCTACATCCTTTCATATTAGTTGTTTCTAAGTTTGAATTTTAATATCATTGAAGTTTATATTCTGAGTGTAGACTCATGAACTCATGCTTTAGGAGCGATGAGAGTGACAGATTTAATTTTACCCTATGCTTCTGTTCCCTTTCATTATCCATAAAGTACTCAAAAAACTTCAGAATTAGAGGGGACCTTGGATACTGTCTAATGTAGTTTTCCACCACATGCATGGATCTCCTCTATAATATCTTTGAATGGATATAATTCACACAAAATAAAGTGAGAAACTGACCATAACTTCTTTGAACTAGGTTAGCAATATTTTCACTTGCATGTGTTGACTAGCAACTTGCTAATTTCTATGACCATTTCGGGCTTTGGGAAATTTTGAGTTGGGTGTCTTAAGTAGGGTGGGCCAAATGTCATGACTGTAATAGGCACAACACAAGTGAGAGATGAAGTGATGCACACTGGAGATAATGGAGTTAGAGTTCTTTTTTTTTTTTTAAGATTTGATTCGTTTATTTTTATAGAGAGGGGAAGGGAGGGAGAAAGAGAGAGAGAAGCATCAATGTATGGTTGCCTCTTGTGCACTGGGGACCAGGCCCGCAACCCAGGCCTGTGCCCTGGCTGGGAATTGAACCAGCAACCCTTTGTTTTTCAGTCCGGTTCTCAATCCACTGAGCCACAATAGCCAAGGCAGAGTTATCATCCTCTTATCTGCAAAGAAATACCTTCTACAATCAGAAGTAATGTCAGCCATTAGTAGATCTTCTGCTTTTGAGTTTATACCTTAGTAACTTCCCTCATGTGTATTCTCATTTATGCAAACCAACTACCCTTCTCTATGCCTAGTTTAAAAGTTAATGACTGTACCCAATAAGTGACTCATAAATAAATTTTATACTTGGAGAAAAACTTCTTAGACCACTAATCTCTGGTCTGTGGCTTGCTGCGTGGCATTCAGTGAGATCCAGTGTTCTTTTCAGGTTCTCACAGAAACAGAATAATATCCCACATTGTTTGTTATAGGCAGAGACAAGATGCATCCAGCCCATTATATTTTCACTTGCCATGCACTGAAAAAATTTGATAGTTTTGTTCTAGTCATATTCAGACACTGACTAGGTTTGTTGATCTACTCAGGAAAATGAGCAACCTTGAATTTGTATAGACAAGCACAAAACTGTATTACCGATGCAAACCCCTAAAGTGAACCCAGTGAAGTCGAGACTTTCCAGGAAAGAAGGATTTCCGTTACTTTTATGAACTGTAAAAATATTTACTTTCTGAGTCTTTGAAAATAGCACTGGTTCAGGAAATCAAAATTTGAATCCTGTCTCCTTTTAACTAGCTGTTTGACCTTGGATAGACCTCTAAATTGCTTCTGAATCTTTGTTTACTGCTTTTAAATAGAGGGTGTTAATCTCTATATGATAGTTCTCATGAGATTGTGAGGATAAAATATGTGAAATTGAAAATGTTAATGACTTGACAAGTAATGTAAAAACACTATCTGCCACCAAAACTTATATCCTCAAAGATAAGAATATTTCATAAGCTTTGGAAAAAATTAGAGGATTAGTATAATTGTTCTATGAATGTGGGTGCCTTTTCTACACACGTGCCCTATTAATCAGCTTGAAAAGTCATTCTGCATCATCAGCAAATTTCTGATTATTGGTAGTTAAATGTTCAGAAGGTGATGAAAACTGCTTTTTATTTATCTCTAACCTTCCTCAGGTGGTAATGTGCTCATGCATCATAATCAGAATGAATTCTTGGCAGAACTTTTTCCCTTCTGTACCAAGTATTTATGTGCCCACAGCCCAAACTGTCATCTTCACACTGTGGGCTGATGGTGCAGATGTAATAGACGGACTATTTCCACTTCTGCTGCGGTCATCTATTTCTGGATTCACTATTTTACCAAGAAACTTCTTTATGAACTCTGATGAACAAGGTCTTGATCTGAGTGGCTGGTATCATGTATTTGAATTATTTTTATTTCTATAAAAGAACCTATTGAGTTGACACAAAATAGGTGAACACAAGTTGTTAATTTACCCCCAAATGGTTTTTATGAATTTTTGCTTAATTTAAAAATGCATAGCCTTTATTAAAACTATAAACAGTATTTTTCAATCTGAGTACTAGATGGATTACAAGATAGTATGCCAGATTATTTTTAATAATATGATGTATTATTTCCCTTCTTTGGTTGAGAAAGTTGAAGTTCATAGAAATGAGTAACTTTCATGGCCGTTTCATTAGTCCATGAGAACACTAGGATTAAAATCCATGTTTGGTGTGATGCATGGACTGTCTGACTCCAAAGCTCATACTCTTTCCAACATGCCAGTTGGTCTCTTTGGGAGGCGAAGCAGAAGTGATCCATGGGTGTGCAAGGTGGTGTAATGGCTGATTGAGGAAGTAACTTTGCTAGGGAAGAGGAAGTTGAGAGTAGAACTTGGAAAGGTGGAATAGAGAAGTGAAGGCATCTCAGACAGGGGAAGTGTGTACATGAAGCCATGGAACCGTTTAGTGGTTCTAGGGAATAATGTGTGGACTGCTCTAGATAAAGCAAAGGACTGTGAAGAGTAGAATACAAGATGGCAATAAGGTGTGGATGCTGGCATACATTGGCCCTTCATCTCCTTTACAAGAGTTTTGGACCTAAGCTATTGGCCAATGGGATGGAGGTGGGAGGGTATGTTGCAAGCTTTTAGTGTCTATGAAGCTAGGAAGCTGAACCTGACTGGAAATCAAACCGGTGACCCTTTGGTTTGCAGGCACTCAACCCACTGAGCCACACCAGCCAGGGCTATCTGTTTATTTTTAATAAAAGCAGATGTTATTGAGAGGTTCATTGTCTCCTAGAGTTCAACCATTTGCTCGAATCAAACAAGGTGACAGATCGTGTGGCAGAGATCTGGCAAAAAGACCACACCGTCCCAGCCCACAGATGCAGGCTGCAATGCTAAGAGAAAAGACAAGTCAACATGGTGTTCACACGCTCTCTTAAAAAATATAAACTTGTCTTGTTTCTAATGAAACGGATGCTATCATTTATTATTCTCCGTGCCAATGGAAGAGCAAATTATATTAAATTAAATGAGAAGAGAGTTCATTTTAGGAGAAAGTGTTGAAAAAAGGGAATTTGGTTAGGCATTGGAATTCTTTAATTCAGCTAAGGTCAAATAGAAATGGTAAGCCAGAGTCTAGAAGTATTTCAAATAAGATGTGTTAAAGAGCTGGCTTTTAAACATTTTGTGTTCTAGGGGAAGGGCAGGTTGAGGAGGAGCGGGAAAGAACAATACCAGTACAGGACAAGAGTTGGCCCGGGAGGCAGCTGGCACTGCCAGGCACAGCAAGACCCACTGGTTGTGGAAAGAGCTCTGAACAAGGAACCAAATTCTAGTTCTGCTTCTGGAAAATATTCAACTTTGTGACCTTAGCTACATCCCCATCTTCTCACTGCCTCTGATTTCCCAGCTACCGAAAAGACACAGTGGAATACCAAATTCTGAGTTTCCTTTCAGCTCGAGCATGAGCTGTAGTTCTTGTAGATGACACACAAGTACCTGCTTTGAGAGCAGAGGGTATTATTTTGGGAGCGTGGCCAAGGGACAGAAACTTGGGCAGGAGATCTGTCTCAGGAAGAAAAAGTGTCACAAACACAGACACACAGAAGGGATTCTGTGGCCAATTTCTAGACCTCATGAGGACTGGGATATTAGATAGGACTAAAGTTTTTTGAGTTATTTTGGAAATGGGAAGAAGTTAGAATGGACACTTGGGAGGAAGGAAGCCAGACTGGCACCCCACTGCTTGGGAACTGAATTATTTGGTCTGAAGATCCAGGCTGTGGGATCTAATTCATTGGGGTCACCTTAAGTACAGGGTCTTGGATAGGCGGAGTGCATGGGGAAGGGTATGGATGTTAATGCATTGCTTAGGGTTAGTCTGTGATGCGTGTGATGATAAATCCCAGACTCTATTCACTATTTTCATCATATGTACCTACAGAAGGTGTGAAATGGTGTACAGCCAGCCCTCTGTGGTATAGGATGGCCATACATTTACTATGTGTTTATTGTTCTCAAGAGTCTAGACATATATGTTGAGGGAATTGTCTATGCAGAGAGGTACTTTCTCCAACAGATCTGCTTTAAGCCTTGTACATTTCCGATAATCCAGTTAGGGTTGCATCATTTATTTATTATTTTATGCTTCCTCTTGGAGGGTGGGGTGGGGGGAGAGAGAGAGAGAAAGAGAGAGAGTGAGTTTTGTAGTAACTTGCAAAAAATGTATATTCCTTTACCCAACTGTTAAGTGGGTATTCTGCTTATTTTGCAGGGTTTTTGTGAGAATTCATACATAGATTGATGTGTCTGACAATACCTTGCTTATAGTAGACACTTATTTAATGGTGACCATTTAGTTTTTATTAGTGTTATCAAATGCCATGTCATTGGCTCATTTGTAATCTAACAGGGATTATCAGACCAGGATTCGTGAATGTGGGCAAGCTATTTCTTTTCTTCTGCACTGCCTGTATGTGGAGCTGGAAACCCATTATGCCAAGGTGAACACTCTTATTTGAAACGCCTTGCCATGGGAAGCAGAAGTTGTCTCAGTCTCAGATTTAGGCATTTCTAATCTCTGACACTGGAGGTTGTTTCTCAAAAACATATAGTATTTCATTGGTTTTCTAAGGAGATAAGCTAATAGGTAGCAATCAGATGGTTTTCCCAGCTTACTATTTATTACTGTGCTGTATTCTTATTTTTCCCTTTTCTCATATTCTCTCTCTTAAAATTTAGATGTGGAACAGAGAGGGATAGCCACCTGTGACGAAGGCAGAACAATGTTCAATACTCTGAATATTAGTTGAGCATTCCGTGGTCAAATACCAAGGCCACTGTTTCATAGCAGGAGTACAATATTATATGGAAAATACTTTATGTAAGAAGTCTATGGCATAGCACTAATATTTTATATTAAGTGAAAAACGAAAGCTTGTGCTACATAACGAACAATGAGAAAGAGGCTAAAAATTATAATCCATGATTTCATCAGCAGCCATTTTGTGATCCTGGGAGGCTGACCACCATGTAATGCTTTTTATAGGCATCTTGTGTCTCACTTCCTCCAAAATGTCTGTCCTCTTGGCCTTTCCTGATGCCATTTCTCCTTCCTCCTTGACAGTCTACTGTCATGGTCATTGTCTCAGGGACAGACAGCAAAGGATATGACAATGTCTCTAAATTTTAAACTGGTGCAGTTTTATGTGACCCGTGTGTGAATAGCTCTCCACACATTTCCTTTCTTCTGTTCACACATTGGCGTGGGTGGCCTAGTTTATTAGTCTAATTCACTGTCACAATTAAAAATACAATGAACTTGACCTTGAGAGGATAAAACACAAAGGCCTGGGATATTAGAATTGGAAGTAGCCCTCAAATTACCCAACCCTTTCATTGTAAAGATAAAGAAATTAAAGACATGGAGATGGATTGATTTGTCTATATTTACAAGTTAAAATCCCGGTTCTTTCAGTCTTCTTTCCAAACAGTTGGTGTTGTTGAATACAAATCTAAGAGAGATGGATATGGCAAGATTGCAGCCTTGAAATTAGCTGGAGGAAGAATGTAATCATTAGGAGGGACCTATATGTCATTTGAGAATAGAACAAAACTGCTTTTAAAAAATGCGCAAAAGCATTAACATTTTGCCTGCATTCAACTTTCCAAAGCTGTTATTCAAACACATAATGGAAGAGGTCCTAGGCTAGCAGAATTAAGTAATTTATTCTAGGCCATTATTGAAGGTCATTGGTTACAAGATTAAAACAGAAACTTTATGATTAGGAAACGCTAAAACGGTAGAACATTATCAGGAAATAGTTGCTTTTTATTTTCTCTAATGTCTTTATAGATGTACTGTACTTAAAATAGTTCTGATTCCTCTTTGGGGGGCAATATTTATTCTTTCTGTATTGGTCTTGTCAGACAAAAAAAATCTCACATCCTATATTCTGGCCCAAGGCGAGCAAAAGAGAAATGAATATAGAAGACACGATTAGCTTTGTTTTGAGTCAGAAAAGTGACAAAAGAAATGAGTGAGATAGATAGCCAGAGGAGGGCATGGGTTTAAAATACTGCTCTGTAGCTGCCCAGAGTCTGGTGGAGGAAAGGTTTAATGTCTTTGAAATGTATGCAGTGTTTGGCTCTTTGATCCTCATAAGCCTTAACACATGCCAAGCAGAGGTGGTCAAGTTGCAGATGCTGGGGGAATGCAACTGCAAATTGACCTCGAGGCTGCCTCTCTCTGGGCCCCGGGGCTGGCTGGCCCTGTGCCGAGCTACAGGCTGAACTCTGAACGGCAGTGGGGAGGAAGCTTCAGTTCGGATAGGTACTTTTCAATCCGTCCTATTTATGATGCAAGCCTGGGATTAGGCGGAGCAGGAGTTTCCTGTTCCCCCAAAGGCATCAAACATACTCTGCCTGTTGCTGAGATTTCTGCAGCAACCACTGAGCCAAATGCCCTTCCCTCTCAACCCAGCCTCCCCGGCGCACGCCTGGGATCCAGGGGTGCTGAGAAGCACAGGAGAGCCTGATTATCTTTGTTTTCTAGTTCTAACAGATACAGCTTGTGTATTCCACTCTTAAATGGCTAGAACATATACCTCCACCTAGTAGTTTTGGTCAAATGATCCATTCATTTTTTAATATTTTTTAAACATTTTTTAATATATTCTGTACCCTAGTAAAAAAAGTCAAAGTAGAACTTTGAATTTAAGTATAGTAATTTGATAAGCTAAATATTTAAATTTTACTACATTTAAATATGATCATGTGTTTTTAAGTTCTGTATATTGCCTTTATTTTATAAAGCTTTCTGCGTCCCTAGGTCATTTAAATCTCACTCAGATTTTCTGTTTTTTATTCCTGATTCCTCTTTATGTCCAACTTTTTAACTTATCTGGAATGGATTTCTTTTAGTGTGATTCAA
>VMDR010037484.1:0-10219 GCA_007922815.1 Macrotus californicus | reverse complement strand
GTGTGTTGTAGTGAATGGAAAACCGATTTTACTGCATTCCATTTGTGAACATCTTGCAGCAACCTATTTCGGTATTAGAAAGATCATTTATTAAAAATGATTTCTGCAGTCATCAATGTATACAAGTAAAAATTTAGTTTCTGTTAAATTAACACTTCATTAAAAAATCAAAATAAAAGCTCAACAAATACTTTTTATGTTGTACTCCAAGACAGGGAAAGAAATCAGAAATTTGAAGAACAGATTGCCAGTTATTCTATTCCATAACAGTTAAGTTTCTCAGCTCTTTTTTTTTTTTCTTTTGCTGAGCTCTCTGTCACTGGAAACATCTTAAACCAATTTCAAGTGCTACACCTGAATAAACATGTTGTAAAAGTGTTTATGTATTGAAGTGGGTCAGTTCAAGGTATGGTATTTGGCTGGAACTTCTAATTTCTCTTTTTACAGCAAAAGGGCTGCCAGAAGTAGGAAGTCTGAGCTGAATTAATACATTTGTTACAGTGGAAGTAGAATGGAAACTGCTCTGACCACAAATCAAACTGCCTCCTTCATTTATGCCAGCGATAGAGTTTTTCTAAGAAATATAGACTCTGGCATAAAGCCACTGTAAGTTTGCATTTAAAAGAGAAACCTATATGCTTATTT
Source organism: Macrotus californicus (assembly GCA_007922815.1). Taxonomy (NCBI): domain Eukaryota; kingdom Metazoa; phylum Chordata; class Mammalia; order Chiroptera; family Phyllostomidae; genus Macrotus; species Macrotus californicus. The sequence goes on along the minus strand of VMDR010037484.1, from coordinate 9,574 downwards.
GTTTAAGGTTTACTGCTTTGATTATTTGTAAGTTCTTTCTTCAGTAGGACCGTGTGTAGTGGCGTTTGTGAGGTGAAATGCCATTTTAATACTTGTAGGAACCAAACAGGTTTTGCCAATATGTCGTAGCATACTTGTGGAGGATCCCAATGCTGCCCAGATTGCTGAACACTTTTTTTTTTCCCTCAATACCTCTACATTTAAAGGACCTCTGTGTCTGTCCCAACAGCTGCACAGCCTCATATGACACGGTCTCATTTTCTGACGGTAGAAGGTCTCTGCACAATACAAGTATACACAAAAGTGTTTACGCTGCCAAAATAAATTTTGTTACGAGTGAGAGTTTACTTGCGAAAATGCCATTGATGCAATTTCAGGGACTTGTTTTCCTTTTCTTTCTTCTAAGGTAGGTCAGGCCTTATAACGGACTGAAGTTGCTCCACAGTCTTTACTGAATAAATATTTTAAGAAAACATGCACATCCCCCATGGGGTGAAATGGACCATGGGGTGAAACGGAGTCAATCACGCACATATTCCAAACCACATTATATATCACTCCTCAAAGATTGTTAATTTCTGTACGTCAAGTAGAAAATTTGCATGAGTTTTGGGTAATTTTCAACTAAATTTACAACTTAATATTACAGAGTTCATTCTCTTTGGGTGATTTTAATAGAACTAAATATCAGCCAGTGGTTTTCTTCATATATATTATAGTATTAATACACATTATATACTTATATTATACATATTTTCAGTGACTACTTTAAACTAGAGAGGATAAAAAGAGTGAGTTGTAAGAGAGGGAATAGTAATATTTATAGAATCAAATAACTCATGTAAATCAGTAAAATGCCTAGCACATGCATAGCAAGTGTTCCAAAACATTTCACATTATTATAATTATAAATATTGTTACTAGCCCAATGGGAGAAGTTCTTTATTAAGATCTTCTAGTCTCTAAGCCACCTGGCCTTCTAACTCACTCCTGTACAGGCCCTGCTTCCCTGATTCCCAGCCACACCAGCTGGCTCAGAAAGGTCTGGGGTGCAGGCTGGTTGAGAGATGAAGGTCAGTCTCCAAGCCCACGTGGCGTTTTTGTCCTTCCTGAAAGTCTCCAGCCTTGGTTTGCTTCTTCTGAATTCCTTTCAGTAAACATTCAGTTGTGTCAAAACTCTGAAGGGGAAATTCTGAAATGTTCGTGTTTACTTCAAATTATTTCACATTGAGAAAACACTGGCGCTTAAGGCAAGGCTCCATCCCCAGCAGGGGCTTCTGAAATGACCTTTGAAGAGCTTGAAGTAGAGCACAGCTTTGTGAAGTCTGCTGGGCACAGGCCAGAGGTGATGGGGCACGGCCATCAGCACTAATGAATGCTTAAAAGGCTTGAAAGAAGCTGGAGAAAGTAGAAACATCCAACCAGCCATTCAGCTTTTATCACTTAGAGGAAAATTATAGGGAATGCAATGCAGAAGAGCCCATAGTTAATATTTTGAAATTGTTACTTAATGTGGACATTTCCAGGCTGATGGTAGTCAAGCCTTCCCTCGGATAGTATTGCCGACCTCCAGGTCTGAGAATATCTGCTGGTGGAGGCAGCCCAAGGGTGTTCTGTGGTAGAAGCAGGATGCAAAATGAAAATCCCAGCGTGGATAATTGTCTGTAATAGTAAACTCCCAATGTTTATAAGATGATTTGGCCTGCAGAGAAAACATTCTGATAATGTTTTAAAACTTTTCTCTCGAACTACCCTCAGAATTCATTCATATCAGGTAAACATTCTCTTTTTTTTAATAAACCAAGTGCTTGTATCTCTGTTCTAGGACGCAGTATCAATGTAAAATCTGCTGGTCTTGTGGGGAGACATGGGCCCCAGTCAAAGCAACCATTCATGGTGGCTTTCTTCAAGGCGAGTGAGGTACTTCTTCGATCAGTGAGAGCGGCCAACAAACGGAAAAACCAAAACCGCAGTAAATCCAGCTCTCACCAGGACTCCTCCAGAGTGTCCAGTGTTGGAGGTAAGTTAACACCGGAGCAGAAGTTGTGCACAGAGAGTTATGGGGTCACACGTTGCAAACCAAGTAGCCACAATAAATTCACCCTCTGGATATACCTTTATTTGGTTTATTAAATCATGGGGCAATGTTCCTCGCATCCTCAGAATGTTTCATCAGTGAATCACTCAGTAATTCATTTTAAAATAAGTATGGCTTGCCTTCATATGTTGAAAGATTCGGTTCAAATTAAAATCAAGCTGGCAGTAATAAAATTATGAAATGGCTACATCAACAAAGTCTAGCCAAAACTGAATTGCACAACTTGCTGAGCTGACTTCCCCAGAGCCTCTCAAGTATGGATAGGTAACCAGGTAAATTCAACGTAAAAATATTTCCTTAGTGCTTGAAACAATGCATGTGAATAGGCAGCTTAAATTTTTCTGACATTAGAAACAGAAATTAAGATAATGTTTATGTTTCCATTAATTATTTGGAGGGCTATTATCTATATAATCTGCTTTAAGTGTGTGTATGTATACACATATATGTATAAAATCTAACAATGAAATATTACAAATGCACAATTGACCCCAATGAGTTTGCAATTTAATCCATTAATTGGTAGAAAGGAGATAAAAGTCCCGTTGATCTAACTATGTCTAACTGCCAAAATATGAAATGATTTCATCATATTATTTAGGCCAATAAGTGCCTTGTTTAGTCCAGGTTACAGACAGATTTTCCTAAGCTGTTTTTAGATAAAAATGATGGCTATTTTATTCCAAGAAATGATCTTTATCTATAAAAAATAAGTCTATTTGAAGGGGAAAACTTACCCTGGAACATCTCAACTTAGTTAAACATGTTGGTTCATTTGTAAAACGTGTATTCTTCTATGTTAATGGTCACCACATGTGAGGCACAATAGATGAGCTGGAGGATAAAACAGGCGTGATCCCTGCACACGTTTTTTCAGCAGATTAGGATGCTTCCCTCTTTCAGAAAGACACGTTCAGACAGTGTTTGCCATGATGCCTGAAATCTTCATGTTTTTCTCTTGAGTCATTTGAAACTGACAACTCATACGAGAAGAACCCATAGTTGTTTCTTTGTTTTTTTCAATCTGGGACTCTTGACAAAAATACTAAGTGGGATTCACTGGAAACTTCCTAAAGTATGGGCACCAGGAGAGTCATGTTAGAAATAAATCAATTGGGTGTATTTAACAGCAGAAGCAGACGGAAGATTTCTGTACGGAAATACATTATACTGAATTATAGAGTGATGTATTAAAATAATTTTCCAACAAAGGAGTTTGACCATCTTTTTCACTTGAAAATAAAGCATGATAGTAGTGCCTTATTACCAAGCTATTTGATGAAGATCTTCACAAGTTCTTTATATTTAGTTTGGCAAAAATTGTAATTGGTTAATATGAAAGATGGAGAAAAATAACTTTCTAAGACCTTTCCTTCCTTATAAATACTAGCCTGTCAAAGTTGTGTATTTTTCTTTTCATGTAGAATGGTCTGAAATTGGTTGAAATGTTTTTAATTTAATATAGCAGACTGCATTAAGAAAAAGGTTCATTAAACCTTGAATAGAATAGTAAATATTTTTTGAGAAAATTGCAAAGGGAAAAGCATAAGTTGCATACTTATTATTAGAGCTTAGAATGACTCCGGCAGAGGCGTTCTGGAGACTGAAATCATCAAAGGCCTTTTCCCTATTGGTGAACTCTATTTATCTTCTGACCACAAGTAACAAATGTACTTCTATAACTAGAGATGAATAAAACATATGGAGCAGAAATCACGTAACTTTTCACCAGTTTCCTAGCACCATTTAGAGTACAAAATTATTCTAATATAGACCAATATTTTCTTTTTAAAAAGTTTGTCATTGGCAACCATTTCTGTGAAATATGTGGTAGATGGTTTTGGAGCGAGTTCATATTTTGATAATAAAAAGGAAGAAAGTAGCTGGTTTGTGTCTGTGAGACTTAGCCTTTCAATAGGTAGTAATCAAGCAGACAGGGAAAAAGTCTCATAGAATTTGGCCTAAAAGACAGGGCTTTAAGGAAAGGGAATGCTAATATAAACACAAAATTTGATACTTCAGAGACTTGAAATGCCAGCAAAATTTTAAAATTATCCAAATATAAATAATAAATGCTGTAATAGTACTGGGCTTTTACAATAAAATACTGTGCAAAGACTCCAAGGCTAAGAAAAGAGGGAGAACTGAGTTTTAATACAAGTTTGCCTGGTTGCATTTTTTTTTTTTTAACAAATCAAATAATCAAATAGTGAAAGTCTGAATTAGTGCAGGGGAATTAAAACCCAGGTTATTCTTTCTGTCTTTACCCCATTTCTTTCCTATTTCAAAGATTCTTGCCTTCCAACTGCTCAATGCCTACTTATTCTTTTCTACTCCTATGGGACAGCCTGGAACCATGTCTAGGATAAAAACAGAAAGCCCCAAAATACTTGTTATTAAAGTTAATGTGTTGACTGTACGAACAAAACTAATCTCCTCTTCTAGGTGAATGTATACTGAACAACAGCTCCCAGGTTTTGTGCAAACACTGTCCTTTGTTCCTCTCAGTTTTTTGGCAAGAAGATTGAGCAGATGCATTATGGGAGAAATAGCCTTTTTCATGATGAGGCAGCAATGGATGTTTATTTGAATTTGGGGTTGGGGGAAAATGGAAGCTGTAGTTAAATTTTCAGTTAGCCACTCTGTAAGATACAAAAGCATTGGGATGATAAAATTTGAAAGAACCTACTGTGAGAAAGATGCTGTCCTATGTCATTGCTGACAAGAATAGAGCATTAAGAAGTTTGAAAAACTAACAGGGCAAATGGCAAGTCCAAGTTCACTGCAGAACTGCTTGGAAAGATTTCTTATTGTGTGCTCCAGACTAGAGAACTTCGAAGGCAAATCCAGTCTTTGGTGGCCCTGCTTGAAACCATGGTAATTTCTTAGCACAAGTCTTTCAAAAAAGTCATTAAACTGAAAATTTTGTGCACTTATTCTCAACTCCAATAGGCCCTATCTCTTGCCTAATAGATAAAACATGAAGTAATGCCTCTTGGACAAACATATTAATCAAAACCAGAAAGAACAATTGGAATTAATTGTTTAGAATGTTTTATAGTATATAATTAGTATAAATTTTTATTATCTGAAAATAATCAAGTCATAAATAAGGCTCAAGTTTTCCTTTGATCACTTAATCCTTTTGAGATAGGTCTCCCTGACGTAGATATCAACAGGTTAAGTGTACTTCCAAACCTTTTCGTCCACACGTAGTCCCATTTGGAGAATATACCTTTGTTATGGGTTTTTAACTATACAATTGATAAAATTTACATATTTTTAAAGACTTTTAAGAGCAGTTTTAGGTTCATACCAGAATTGAGGGAAGTTACAGATTTCCTATGTGGTCCTTGTCCCTACTCATGCCTAGCCTTCCCCGTTGTCAACATCAGCACCAGAGTGGCACATTTGTTACCAAAGGTGGAGCCTATTGACATATCATAATCACCCAAAGTCTGTAGTTTACCTTAGGGTTCATTCCTGGTATTGTATGTTCGGTAGGTTTAAACAGTGTATAATGACATACATCCCTTATTATATTGTCATATTGAGTATTTTCACTGACTGAAGAATCCTCTGCCCTCTGCCTATGCATCCCTCCCTCCAGCAACCACCAGTCTTTTCATTATCTCTGGGGTTTTGCCTTGTTCAGAATGCCATATAGACTTGTTTTTTTCTCTTTTTTAAACAAAAGATCTCCACCATCTTTCAAATTGGTGCCCTCACTCTTGGTGACCTCTGATGCAAAATATTCAATAGTGCTTAGATCAGAGTTTATTTAATCATGTCACTCTTAAAAGATTTTTTCATTGTTTCTAATCGGGGCTCTCCAAATCAATGTTACAATGGAAATCCTTCAAGGCTGCCCAACGTAATAATATTTCTAATCCACATGATTCTTACAGTAATTTACACTAAATGCTTATATCTGTACCCTGAGTCTTGTAAAATTTTAGAAATCCCTCCTAAAACAACAATTATTTTGGTGCATAAAATATCTAACTCATTCTATCTACTAGTCTATCTATACAGTTATCTATCATGTACATATCATTGCATCATTTAATCTTGGGTCCACTACTTACTAGTTGTATAATCCTGGACAAGATATGTCACCTCTCTGCCTCTGATTCTTCATAGATAAAGTGGGAATGTTAATAGTACCTGACCCATAGCATAAGATTGTATGAGCTTAGATGATTAAATTAGTTAATATATACATAGAACTGAGAACCATGGTGCAATACATGCTTATTATAGTGTTAGTCATTATCATGGTTACATATGGTTTCATTTTTCAGAACTGGTACATAAAGAACTCAGATTCTGCCCTGGCTGGTGTAGCTCAGTGTATTGAACGTGGACCTGTGAACCAAAGGGTCACCAATTTGATTCCCAATCAGGGCACATGCCTGGGTTGTGGGCCAGGTCCCCAGTAGGGGGCATATGAGAGGTACCCATGCATTGATGTTTCTTTCCCTCTCTCCTTTCTTTCCTCTCTCTCGAAAAATAAATAAAAGTCTAAAAAAAAAAACTAAAAAAAAAAGAACTGATTCCTTTTTTACTTTATTTTTTGTTTTGTTTTTTAGTTGTTTATTCTATTACAGTTGTCCCAATTGCTTTCTCTTTTCCTTTTTCCCCCTCCACCCACCCACCTCTCTTGCCCACAGTTGATCTCCTTTCCAGTGCCCATGTCCGTAGGTCATTCACACATGCTCTTTGACTGGTCCCTTCTCCTCCCCTCCATCTTTCACCCTCTCCCCTCTCCCCTCCTACAGCTGTCAGTCTGTTCCATGCTTCCATGTCTTTGGTTTTTTTTTCATTAGTTTATTTTGCTCAATAGATTCCAGTTATAAGTGAGGTCATATGGTACTTGTCTTTCACTGGCTGGCATATTTCACTTAGCATAATAGTCTCCAGTTCCATCCATGCTGTCACAAAATGTAGGATGACTTCACAGGTGAATTTTACCAAACATTCAAAGAAAAACTAACGCTTATCTTTCTCAAAGTATTCCAAAAAATTCAAGAAGAGGGAAGACTCCCAGGCTCTTTTTAAGACCAGTATTATCCTAATTCCAAAACCAGGTAAAGACACAACAAAGGAAGAAATTTACAGACCAATATTTCTAATGAATATATATGCTAAAATGCTCAAGAACTCTGATCCTTAATAAGAGAAAACTAGACATTCCTTCTCCCCCTCTCTCTAATAAGTATCCATCCCTTGTCCCTTACTAGGATTTCTGGGCCTTTGAGAATTCAGAAGCAAGAGAGATTTTAGAATCTTTAACCTAATTTGGCCAATCTATCTGAGCAATTAGTTATATAATATTTAAAAAAATTGTCAATAGACATTAATGTATTGTTTCTATTATCACATTTCTTCCTAAAAATAATCCACAGAAAGAATATAACTACATGATTTATTATATAATAATATTCATTCAATACTAAATAAGCACATGTTATGGTGACAAGCCCAGTATTAACTATATGTTAATAAAATATGGATAGCCCTAGCTTGTGTGGCTCAGTAGATTGAGTGCCAGCCTGCAAACTGAAGGGTCACCGGTTCGATCCCCAGTCAGAGCACATGCCTGGGTTGGGGGCTAGGTCCCCTGTTGGGGACACATGAGAGGCGACCACACATTGATGTTTCTCTCCCTCTCTTTCTCCTTCCTTTCCCCTCTCTCTGAAAATAAATGAATAAAATATTTTAAAAGAAAGATGAATAGCATAGGAATCTTTCTTCGTAAAAAGCACTGTCACATACAGTGGGAAAGACATGCATATTAGTAATTATTAAGAAATCAATTCTATCAAAGTAGGTATAAGGTAGTGTGAAGTGTGTCAGTTTAGAGAACCTAAGCAAGTGCCAGCCTGGTATATATAGCCCAGAAGACTTCATGAAGCGCTTATCTGAGAACAGACATTTTCCAGAAATGGAGCGGTGGATGAAGCCATTTCAGACTGATACGCAGTTATAGAGCCCAATACTTGTGTCAGGTGGCTGGTTGTACAATTATTCCCATGTGAGAGGAGTGTGATACCAGTGAGAAAATTATGAAGAAAGCAAGTTATGAAAAGTAGGTATGTGATGATAAGGAGCTATGGTATCCTCATAAAGGCAATTAAAAAAGGAGAGTCATAGCAAGATACATATTTTTAAAAGTTAAATTTGGCATCAGAGTGAAGGATGGGATGCCAAGAGAGGAAAGTGAAATCCCAAATATGATTAGGGGCCTAGTCCAACACCCCAAGCAATAAAGATTACAGATTGGAGAGAGTGAAAGTGAAAACCAAAACATGTGGAATGAGAGCAGTCGGGGCTGGGTGAAAATGGGTCTCTGGAGATGGGAGTTTCCAGAATAAGTGGAAGGCGCAGAAACAGATGTAGGTATGAGCCCAAATTGTTAGATGAAGCATAGGACTTGACAGTGCCATAGAAGATAAGGAAAAAAAAAAAGAATCAAGGATAGAGCCTACAGTGGGAACAGCACTTCAAGTATAAAATAAGGAGAAAGAACAATTCTATGAAGGAGACCAATGACTGACAGAGATGTAGGAGAGAAGAGATAGAGTATCACCTGACATTAAGCTACCAGAAGAGGATGTTGAAGAAGTATGAGATAACCAAGTGTGTAAAGGGCTTCCAACAGGTTAACTAGTCTAGAAATGTGTCCGTTTCGTGAGGCTCTGTAGACCAATTTCATGAAGGATATAAGGGAGAAAGAAAGAAAACCAAAAAACTTCACTGAATTGTCTGGCTTGGGCCTCCAGATTATTGGTGATCCTGTTAATCAAAATAGTGAACATTGAAGGAGTGAAGTCAGAAGTAAAAATAGCGAGTAGGAGGCACCTGGGAAACTTGTGTTTAGAGAAGTCTGGGAGGCAGTCTGAAACTCAGGTTTGTGGACAGGTTTTTGTGTCAGTGAGCTCTGAGGTGAGAAGGTTGAATCATCCACAGAGATGCTTTGCTAAGCAGAGTTAAGCAAACACACCAGACAGTTATTATTTTGTGGTGTCTGTTCTGCATCACGCATGCATACAGAGAAAAACACAGTTATTCCTTCACAAATAAATAACATCAATTCCTACTGGGTTGTGTGTACAGTCAAGTGAGGAGTTCACTGGATTTTGAAATCCCTCATCTTTGGGGAGGTGTTGGTATTGTTTTGGGTTTATCATGAATTTCTCTACCTGCAAGGCCAAATCAAAATGTACTGTTTCTTCTGCTTTTCCTCTTCTTGTATCTCCATTCATTTGTCATTTCCACTTTCTATAAATTAATTAAAGCCCTGATGCTGTAGGTACTGACTTCCTTTATGTCCTGCTCCTTTCGGGAACTGAGCATTGGAATACTAATATCTTGTCTTTTACTTTGAAACACAATATTTCATATTTGGCTTAAGCTGTTGTGCTTAAATGTTAAATTCTATTTTGGATATTTTTCTGTTTGTTTTTTTTGCAT
>VMDR010037483.1:0-10218 GCA_007922815.1 Macrotus californicus | reverse complement strand
ATATATGTAAATACAATATAAACCAGAACAAGAAAAAGGAAAATGAATATTACAGAAAATTAATACAATGAGAATTCAGAGGAAGAAACATCTGCCACGGCAACTTAAGCTTTCTCTCTCATTCTCCAGCTCAAGCAAGCATCATCCACTGCCTCGTTCCAAAGTCATACCCACATTTAAGTATTTGTTATAACAACACTTCATTTCCAGGTACCAAAACGTCTATTCGTTTTCTATTGTTGTGCAATGATATTATCACAAATGTAGAGGCCTAAACACACAGACATTTGTCGTTACACATATTCTTTAGATCAGGAATCTGGGGGCATGACACAGCTGTGTCCTCTGCAAGACATGGTGATGGCCAGGAGTAGGTCCTCATCTAAAGGTTTGGTTAGGGAAGGATTTCCTTCCAAGCTCCCTTGTTTGTTGGCAGAATTCAGTTCCTTGCAAGATGCCTCACGAAGGACCTCTGTTTCTTGCTGACTGTCAGCCAGAAGCTGCCTTCTGTTCCTTCTATGTGGTCCTCTCTAGTACAGCTCACAATATAGAAGCTTGTTTTTTTTTAAAGCCAGTAAAGGAATGCGCCTTCTAGCAAGACTGGCATCACAATCTTATGTAATATAATCAAGGGAACAACAAGCCATTACCCTTGCCATACTCTCTTGCCTAGAGGTGAGTCACTAGGTTTTCGCCCTCCCCATTCACACAGACAGGCATTAATACCAGGATACAGGAATCATGGTAATAAACTTAGAATCGCCTGCCACAGATATGTTTTACCAAAATGAATGGAGTAAAGCGAAAAAAGTTGAAAATATAGGACCTTGGAAACAGGAGACTAATTAGAGAAATCTAGAAGGAAGGTGAAAGGAAATCTCCGGTGAGAGCTGCACAACAAACCCAGGGGAAAAAGGGCCCAGACTGGAAGACGAGAGGAGAGAGGACTCCTGGGGAGATATCTCCAAGGGGGAAAAAAATAACAATAAATTACACAACCATTTTGACAGTATTGGGAGGAGTTTCACAGCTGTGATGGAGAGTGAGCAGGTAAATTAGTGATATATAAACAAAAAACTAAGCAAAGAAAAAATAGGACAAGTGATAACTCTGAAAAAAAATTCAAAGTTAAAGAAAAAAAGCATAGTCATAGTACACCCCATAGCTGACCTACGCACAAAATCAACAGTAAAAATAGCGTAAATACTAATTTTTACCCAATCTAAATGGTGATATAGAAATGTTCAGAGGACCGTTGGAAGAAAATGCACATGGCGGCACAGTGATGGGAGGAAGATGGGGGAGAATGGTTAGCCTCATCTTTCGTAAGTGCAAAATGCAAAACTAATGTCAAAAACTGAAAAAAATACCTTCCAAATTAATAATGTGTACATTATTTTAGAAATATGGTATTAAATACCAGACGAAACAGCTGAAAGACTTAAAGGTGTTGTTACTGAGGAGTGAGAATCAGATGAAAGTAGAATTAGCTTTAAAAAAAAACAACCTGATTTTATTTTATTTTTTTCTTGAGTTTATTGGGATGATATTGGTTAATAAAATGATATAGATTTCAAGTATACAGTTTGATGATACATCATCTGCATACTGCATTGTGTGCTCACCACCCTAAGTCAAGTTTCCTTCTGTCACCATTTTCCCCCTATTTCTACCCCCTCCCCCCACACCCCTCTCCCTCTGGTAGCCACCACACACTGGTGTCTGTGTCTGTGACGTGTTTTTCTTTGCTTGCTCCCTTCACCTTTTCCGTCCAGCCCCAATCTCCCCTCTGACAGCTGTCAGTCTGTTCTCTACCTATGAGTCTGTTTCTGTTTTGTTTGTTAGTCTATTTGGTTCATTAAATCTCACATATAAATGAAATCTAATGATTTTAGATCACAAACCTTAGAGAATTAACTGATATTGTAACAATATACATGCATTACTTAGATAAAAATTAAAAGTTTTGAAAACCAGAAAAAAATATATTGCGATTTTAATACAGCTCTGCAGAAAAATTTTAAACCACCTTTCCAGAATGTTACTAAATCACCCTTTCTTTTTTCTCAAATCCTCTAGCATTGTCAGTGTCACCAGCAATGGATTTACAGTGTCAGAAGGCTGGTGTGAAGTCTCCTAGAACCTTCCTTCACACAACTAGCCAGTGGGGAGCAGAGGAGTCTAGGGACAGATACATAGACTTAGCCACGACAGCTTATCTGATGGGCTTAGAAAACAGGTTGTGAGGATGGTCCGGGGAACAGCAGCGTCACAAACGCCAGTGTGTTTGAGCTCTTGTGTGTGGCAGGAGAGAGTTGGCAGAACTTAACTTCACGAGAGGATATTGTGGGGAGAACTTCCAGGTTATTTGCGAAAAGACAGAGTAACCAAGAGCAGAACGCAGATCCTGAAGGGAGGGGGTGAACGGGGTCACACAAGAGTTCCCATGCAAAGGTGGGAGTTTTCCGAAAGTGTCACAGCTCTTGTGGAGCTCTGGGCAAAGAATCCAATGTAAAATTACACTCCTATGGCATAAAGCAGAAGAGTGGGAGCACAAGAAAGATTCTTTACCGCAAGAGATTACTCACAGGCCTCACCTATAACCCATCAGATTAAAAACAGCGGGTCAGTTAAAAACCCTTCAATCCAAAGGCAGTCGTATTGTGAGACGGATACCTCTAATTACATGTTCTCTGTTCGTGCCTCAGCTAGCCCAGAAATCAGGGTAGCACGTGAGCGCCGGCTCATTGATAGAGCTCACCATTCAATCTAGTTCTAGAGTATTGGAGAAGTCACAGGCAGAAAGAAAAAGAAATTGACAATTACACTTTCATCATGTTCAATGACAAAAAAGTATTTGGTAAAAGTTAACTGTCAGCAAATATTACGTGTACATAATGAGGATGAAATATTCAAACAGCACAACCTTTGGCATCTACATTTGGAGTAAAAAAGAGAATCTTTGAAAATATGGCATAGGGAAAGATAACAACCTATTTCTGTTCAACTGGGGAACCTTTGCTGAGGTGGTTACTCGGCTTGCAAAGAGGTATTTTTCAATAGAAATGTCAGGAAGGTTTAAAAGCCGCCCCTTCGGTAATAAAGCCATACACTGGAAGAGATAAATCCCAGTGGCAACTGCAGTTAAAGTTCCAAAGCCCATAGTGGGAAGATCATGTGAGTGGAATTCACAAAAGAATATAGTTTAAAAGGTGAATTTCTCCCTTGCGTGTGTTACCCTGTTTAAAAACTCAGGGCATATGCAAAGGGGAGTTGAGGAGACCATAGATTAACCTTACAATGATGTGTTTTGAGATCAATTTCTCACAATGTATCTAACCTTCTCAACCCATAACCATCACTACTTGTCAATTTGAGAAATCATGCAAGGCCTGAGTCTCTGTCACCCCAATTGAGCATGAACCAAGAGAGATTACAATAGCCTTGAACAGAGTCAGATCAAACCTACCCAACCAAGCAACAGGGACAGCAGTTCTAATTAAGGGCCATTTGGAAGAAGAGGCATGGCTGTCTAGGAAGCATGGGAGTGTGCAGTGACAGGCTCCTGGGCTACAGGGATCAATGGAGATTAGACCTTCAGAGGACTCCGTGGGTTCCTGCTTCTGACCCAAATCCCATTGGCAGGCTGTGCACTGCAATAACCTGCTGCCTTTAATAATGCTGTTTCTTCTGCTGCTTTCAACTCACTGGTACGGTGTCATCACAGGGAGGGAGAGAGAACAAGGAGCTGAAAATATCCCTTTAGAACATCAGCGCTGATTGGGACAGATATTTTTAGTAAGCAGTTGTCTGTCAAATCTGAGTCACATGGCATGCCACTTTAATGATCTGAGAGTTTGCAAGTCCCTGAAAAGTGACAGTTGCAAATGAGAATCTAGGAGGTTCCACTAGGCAAGCAGAACATTGATCAAATCTATTGGCAGGAGCCCTAATCAAAGCAAAGTGTCAGTGGAGATGCCAAGCTTAAAATCCTCCTCCAGGTGATGAAGTACTTTCTGGCCAGGGATTTGCAGTGTTAATGTTTAAGAGTTATTGCTGTATGAGGCTGGCTAATGCCTTCAAGAGCCTGTCACACTTTTACTGTTTACTACATCTAAAATATTTCCCTCCTTATAAATATGTGATGGGATAACATTTCAAAAATAGATAAAATTTGAACTGCTGCACATCATGTTCTCCATGAAATTTTACATGAAAATTCTCGGTTCATCTGTGCTCATCTGTCACTGACAGGTTGAGTTAAGAATCAACATGCCCATTCTCCCTAGTTCTTCCCCTGGGCACACTGCCCATTTGACTGGCCATCCATAGCCTTATGACCAAGGGATCCTTTGCGTTGCCTCCATGTTAGCCATGAGGACATCTGGAGGAATGTCCATGGAGACCCTGCCTGGGGTTGGTTCTCTTTGTTCAATGGATCCTTCAAAAAGGCTGCATAAAGGAGTGAATAGTCTAGGGTATAAAGCTCTGTGTTACATCCCAGTTGCTTTCAGAGCTATTAAAATCAAGCTAGAATCATAACAGCACATTTTCATAAATGCACTGAAGCTCACCATGCCTCTTGTCCTGCTCCTCTCTACAGTGCTTGTTGGTTTATGCCTTTACTATTATTGTCTTTGAATCCTAAATATGCTTAAATACAACTATGCAAACTGCTCTCAGATTTCTGGTAAGGTTTCCTTCCCTTAACTTCAGATATTTCCTTGCTCTGTGGGGTTATGAGTGGTTGTGCCAAGAACTCTGGTTTCCATGTTATCCTCATGATGCTCACTCCTCTTCCCATTTCCTGTTCCTTGACCCGTTACTCTGCTAAATCTCGTAGGACTAGAACATAAACTTTCTGTAACTCGTAGTGCATGATTTCCTGCTGATGCAAAATGCTCATCTGCTCACAACCACATTGATATGGCATCCTTGCTCACAATGGAACTAAAATCATATAGCATTTTCACAAATAAAATTATTCATGAATTCTCTATGCAAGTATTTTCATGTGTAAGTGGGGATAGCATTCCACCTCATCATGGGCCAGAACTCTTGGGAATATCTATAAATGTTTGCTAAGCACTTTTAACATAAATTTATATTAAGTATAATTAACAAATGCTGTGAAGCACATTTATCAACACTGAGTATGCAGACTGCATTCAGATGTTGAGAATTCCTAATGATCCCCAGACTATAAAACTAATCACCTATCCTGAAAATACTTATGCTTTCTCAGATGAAATTTGAGATCTACTTCCTTTAGTTTCTCAGGGCTCCAGTACACATGCTAAATTATTTCCTTTGCCAGATTTCTGGGGCAAGTGATATATCCTTTCCCTCAAGAAAACATATACTGAATTTTTATTCTCTCTGATCCCAGCATTGCCCCCTGCCTCAGCACTGGTATTTCTTAGCTCAAAGAGGAACATTCCAGTGCAACATATGAAGGCAGCAGGGTTTTTTTCCTTTCCTTTCTTTTCTCTTTTATTGTTGTTCAAGTATAGTTGTCTCCACTTTCCCCCCACCACTCTCCCTCCCCACCTACCCCCATCTCCCACCCTCAATCCTACCCCCTTTTGGCTTTGTCCATGGGTCCTTTATACATGTTCCTCAACAACCCATCCCCTTCTTTCCCTCCCCGCTCCCCTCTGGTTACTGTTAGTTTGTCCTGTATTTCCATGTCTCTGGTTCTAATTTGCTTGCTTGTTTGATGTGTTGATTAGGTTCCACTTATAGGTGAGATCATATGGTATTTGTCTTTCACCGCCTGGCTTATTTCACTTAGCATATATGATATGGAATCATCACAACAGCCACATTAATACCAAGACAGCAGTCAGACATTCCTAATTGTTGTCCCAGTTCCTTACTCTGTCTCTGAGGACTTAACCAACTTTGGGGCCTTATCCCAACCTTTATCTTTTCCTGAGTTTCAACCTCTTGTTAAGCCTCATCCATTACTTTGGCCCTAATCCTCTCCCATTTATCCCTGTCCCAGATTCCATGAAGGCATGAACTTACACTTTAGTCCCTGAATCTACTGATGTTCAATCCTCATATATATTCCCTTTCTGTCTCCTTAGCTCCAGCTGCAGGATATCACCATTCCAGTAGGAAGAGGAGGTCTCAGTTTGTTTTCCTATTAGTTTCAGTACTTGTTTTAGACGGCTCCAGGGCACCTCCAAACTTTCCACTCTCAACACCTGCCCCACCCACCACCTCTCACCCTGGGCCTTTTTCCACACAGCCTGTCACAAATTACATGTGTTTTTCTTTCCCTTAAAACCATTTATCCTCACCTCATTCACCTTAGTCAATCAAGGTTTTAAAGATCTGCTTGAAAATCAGAGTTAAATATGAGAAGTCCTAAGAATCTAATGATTGTAATTAATGACTTGAGAAGAGTAAGTGGAAAAAGGGAAAGTCTTCAATTAAACAAGAACCAGCACAGCTACTAAAGCAATGAGGGGAAATTTTACTGTTCTGATATGTATTTATTTCATCCTGTAACTTCCTATAACCACCACACATCTCTTCAACTGGGTATTCAACTATGCCAAACTATTAAGAGCATCTGGGGATATTTTTCTATATAGTGTTGCATATGCTACTCCTTCCTGGCAGCTGAATTTTCTACCCCCGACCCCATCATATCTTTCCTTTATTATGCTTTTGACCTCTAGATAAACCACCAGAACTCCTTTGAATATTTAGCACAAATGTCACCTGTTAATTATTCTTCCCCAGTGTTTGGGAAGCCACCCATTCCCCAAACACGGATATATCCCTCCAATTTAGCACATGTCTCATTCCACTGAAATAGTCTGTTCACTTGCCCACTCTAGGGTGAGCTTCTTGAGATCAGACTTTATCTTGGCCAGCTTCTGCTATAGGCCATAATGCAGAACATGAGCTCAGTAAATGAACAGTTTCCAGATAATATTTTCAGTATTTGTCAGCCTGTAGGACTCTTTCACAGGCTCTCCCTAACTCCCTTAGTGAGTTACATTTGAGCTGTTTTTACAGGTAGGATAAGGAATGGCAGACGACATGGGACATCTGAGAAGGGGACTTAATCAGGGGAATGCTAGAAGCACTAAACCAAATGGGTTAAGTTGGGAGGAGGCAGAAGGAGAAACACAGAGAAAAAGTATGCACCCTTTCATAGTTTGTTCCAGGAAACTGGGTTTGCCCCGGTGGCCTCTCTGATTACTGCTCTCTCCTATCATCTTTCTTCCCCTCTAACTGCAGCCCTCTCTCTTCAACCCTTTTAAGTCTGTCCCTGAATCCAATTGTGCTTTCTTACTTCAGTAATGCTATATCAAGCAGAAAAATAAGATCTCTAATTAGTTTCTTTGAAGAGATTGAAGAATATTGGTAGGCATTGCAGGCCCATATATTCTTGTTACAGGGTAAGTTTGATGTAATCAGGAGTCTTGATGCTTTTGCTTGGTGGATTTATGGATCATCTTCCAACTCAGTGTGTTAATTCTGGAGACACAGATCCTTCTAGAAAGATGGCATTCAATAAATTGTTCCAATGGCCAAATAAGAATAAATGAAGCATCAGCATAAGAAAAATAACTTCACGTTAGGGGAAAAAGACAAAATAACTCTGCAGCTGGAAGGGAAAAATGCCCAATACAAATTCAAATTTCTACTTTCTTCTATGGAATAAGCTAGCATTTACAAGTCCTCATAGCAAGGCTACAGCTGGCATCTCCGGCAAAGCCTGGGAGGCTTTTGTTCTTCATATTTCAAAAAGCAGCCCATGAAAACCCAGCATCAATCTCAAGCAATTGCAATCAGTAAGGACCAAAAAAGTGAAATTTTATTGTTTATGAGATTGGTTTTTCAAAATAAGAAGCCTCACATCCCAGGGAGGGGTTCGCTTGCTTGGCAGGGGCACGAGAGGCTTCGGCAAGAGGTGAAGGGGTGGCCGTGGACGGAGTCCGCTGTGGGTCAGATGGTTGCACTGTCTCCCGTGAGGGCCTGGCCCTCAGCTGCTCCCATGATATTTTCAAACTACCAGTGACAGATTTCAAACAGACTGTGCTGTGGATGCTGAATTGTTGTACACTCTGCTCCTCATAAAAGGTCATGGAGGGTGATTTAAAAGAATGTTTCCATGACTGCAAACTTTCTTCTTGAAAAGTAGGTACATTGTGCTGATTGTTTTTACCTCAGAAATAAAGAGGAATCTGTGCTGAGATATGAAGAGAAAAGCAGCCCCGTAAAGGCTTGTTTCTTTAAAGCAAGAAGAGAAAAATAGATCAAAGTTTCTAAGCTATCTCTAAGACTTCAAACTAAACGGAAGAGAGTCTAATTCATCTGACACATCATCTCTTTGAGTGTCGCTGTGGTTATGTCTGCATACAACTCAAATTAGTCCATTTATAAAATAAGGCCGAATTTTAGAGCAGAGGCACTTGGGAAATTTTTTAATCTCAAGCTCCCAATTTTACATCTGAGAAATCCGAGACACCAGGAGGTTGTAACTTTTCCAAAGAAGCACAAGAACTAGAGCACATATTTTCTAAGGCTAATGGCCATCTTTCCTCCACAATGACATACCCAGTTGCAGGCAATTTACACTATTTCATAAAAACAAGTAAGGCAACCGCATATATTACTTTTAGGGTAATACTGAATCAAAACTCTGGTCATATTTGAAAGAACTGTTCCACATAATACACTTTTACCTATAAAAAATCCTGCACATAAATGTTTACATTTTAGTGAGATGTTAGGGAAACATTTTGACCTCTATGTTTACTCTTTAGAATTTTTTTCAACTTCTTCCCAAATAGATTAGGGAAACAGGGTACTGGCTATTGGGGGCAACCATCCAAGAAGTGTACTACATATTTAATGGACAACACAGCATCAGAAATTTTGAATTTTCATCGCCTCAGATCACAGCCATCAGTTATTGCTGGACATCGCTGAGCGTTTGCTGTGGCTCCTTCTTCATTTCTCATCCCTGGCTTAGTTGTCAATGTTTCTCAGGAGAGGTAGGTTTGCTCAGTGCATAGTGTCTATTGACTCATCCATTCCCACTTCTTTTGTATATTGCAGCAATTACAAGCCTGAAGACAACTCTCTTGCAAATAGGGACAGGTATGCAGTTTGGTTTCTGTCAAAAAGCTGCACTCGTTCAAGATTAGAGAGGTGGAAAGGAGGTAGGGGCTATTTTCCTCAAGGTCCAGCAGATGTCAGTGCCTGAGGTGGCCGGACTCCAGCATCTAGTTACCAGCTACCTGAATGTGAAGTAACTGTGACTTCGGTCACAGCTGAAATAGCATCCTGACATCTGGTTTGCAAACATAAAAGTTGGATCTTGAAATCAATAGTCTCTTAAGAGAATTCCTGACTTCTTTAAACCTTTAAAATCATTTTGTAAGCACATAATTTCTTACATTAAATTCCTTTCTTCTAGCTCCAACCAATGTGGCTCAGTTGGTTGTGTGTTGTCCCAACAAAGTGAGAGGTCACCAGTTCGATTCCCGGTCAGGGCACATGTCTGGGTTGTAGGTTCAGCCCCCAGTCAGGGTTTCTCTCTCACATCAGTGTTTCTCTCCCTCTTTCTCCTTCCCTTCCCCTTGCTCTAAAAATAAATAAATAAAATATTTTTTAAAAACCCCTTCCTTCTAGAAGAGTGTATAATTATTTCTCTTTCCTCCACTAACAGTTACCACTTGAAAGGGAAACATTTCAGATCGAAAATCTTTTCTTCTACCCCCCAGATTTTCTTCCCCAGCCACCAAGACTCCATCCAGGCTTCAGGCTCCTGGGGCAATGTGTCTTTCTCTCTCCCAGCGTCTGGCTTAATTTGAGAAAGTCTGGGGCCGAGAAGTGAGCGCTGCAATGAATCTGGAACCTGGAGATGATGGACATTTTCTAGTTACTTATTACCTACTAATCTCAGGATAAAGAGATTATGGCACACTTAAAAGGCTGTGATTCAGCCTCTTTCCTTTCCCAGCTCTCCTGTTGGCTCTGTTTCAGGCCCTCCTGCCATCATGCTTTTTCCCACTTTGAGGAACCGGTAAATGCTCTGGCCCTTTCGAGATTTGTGTTCTGCCTATTGCTTCCCCTCTTCCCGCTCCACCCGCTTCCCATAGCTGCATTTCCTACACTGGTGTTCTTTGTTTTAATTTTTTTTTTTTAATTTTATTGGTGTTCTTTACCTACTTAATTCTTCTTCTT
>VMDR010037482.1:0-10218 GCA_007922815.1 Macrotus californicus | reverse complement strand
TTATTTGTACTTGGCTGATTTCATCCAAGTGCTGAAAGATTTCCACTAATTATTCCTATGAAGTGTACAACATTTTCCAGAATTTTTTTATTGAGAGACAATTATGATCCAAGTAACACTAGGTAATGTTATTCATACATTTAAACATTTCTTTATTATACAGTATATATAGGTATTTTTTATGATTAATATTATCTTAGTAATTTTAAGATTTTTTTTTACTATGAAAGCCCTGAAATAGAATTAAGTATGTTCTGATTTTTAAGTAACTTTAGGCTGAGAGTAATAATACAAGTTAATAGAAATTGTTAGTAATATATTTTATCAATATTAACTTTCTGATATTTTATATCTTCCAGAAACTGGGAGTGATTTTTCCATGTTCGAAGCATTGCGGGATACTATTTATTCTGAAGTAGCTACATTAATTTCTCAAAATGAATCTCGTCCACATTTTCTTATTGAACTCTTCCATGAGCTTCAGCTACTTAATACGGACTACTTAAGACAGAGGGCCTTATACGCATTGCAGGTATCTGGTCGCTAACATTCTTTTTTTTTCCCTATCTAGTGTCGCTATTCTTCATGGTTATATCCGGTTGCTTTCTTAGACTTAAGGATGTCCTTGTTCCTTATGTCTTTTGATCTATCTTCTATATGCCTTCTTGCCTTTTATTTAAAACTTCTTGTGTAGTTTAAGTAGCTTTTACCTAAAGTCTTTTTCTCAGCAATATCTCAGTATTTTATCTTCAATGTTATTTCTTCCTCACAATTAACCTATGAGGTGAAGAGTATTGAATTTTTTCTTTTATCTGATTCTGCTTTTAAATTTTTGATTGAATGTTTATGTTTTACATAAATATCTTATTTCCTTATTTAGGACATAGTATCCACACATATTTCTGAGAACCACGAAAAAGAAGGGGAAAATGTAAAGTCAGCGAATTCTGGCACTTGGATAGCATCGAACTCAGAGCTTACTCCCAGTGAGAGCCTTGCTACTACTGATGATGTAAGCTGATTCTGATTAATGAAATCAATGCTTAATTTCAGTATGCACTAAACAAAAGTTAAATAGGTTGTTATAAACTGTGAGCATACCTAATATATTTGGTCTTCCACTTTTTAAAAAAGCTGAGTGTAATCATTTTATTTTGCAGTGAGGTCTAAAAGTTAATGAAAATGCATTATGTACAAGTGATCCTTATAAGGCCTCAAATGGTTATATTGACAGTTCTGTTGCCCGTCATAGGGGTTGACTCATCGTAGACATTTAGTGAAATTTGCTGTGTTCTTTCAGACATTCAGTAAACCAGGCAGCAGTCGAATCACAGTTAGAACCCTTGAATAAATACATGTAGGATAAACCCGGCCTTTGAGCTAGAAGAGAAGCCTAGGTACAAGAGAGTCATCTGGGACAAAAATGTAATTTAATGTACTAAAATTGATGAAAAAAACTTTACAGTAGAAAGGAAATGGAAAAGAGTGGTGAGGAAAATGGTGTATTTTCAATAAATAGATCCTCCAGATGGCACCTGCATAGCTTACAGGACCTGTGGTGCCAGGCAGGCGCTATGAAATGCCCGAATGGCACGCTGCTGGGCTGCTGAGGAGGTGACATGCTGGGTATTTGGAAGTCACCTGTTTAAAAGTTCAGACCCGATTCTGTTGTAAAAATTACATGTGGTCTTAGGGTGGCACATTTGTTCTTTTTTTTAATGCCATTTCTAGCACCTGGATACCCATGGATAAGAGTACTGTGATTGGTTAGCAAATGTCCGATAAAGGTAGAGAGCTGAAAGCATATTACTGTGTTTCTGTCCATTGTTGACATGTTAACATGATTTTTTACTGCAAAGGTAGTGTTTTCTCAAAAGATTATCTTTTCTCTTCTTCACATACAGTAATTTTTTTTACAGCTATTGAGGAATTTTTTCTGCATTTTGCTCTTTTGTTTATATTCATATTTAAAACAATACTTTCCCATATCATTTTTTTCTGCTTAAAACCTGTCTCCACCAGGCTCCAATTCCTATACTAACATGAATGTGAACTGTGACTAAAAACTGCATGGTTTTAATTGATTTTATAATGTCAGATATAAACTAATGTAAGGAATTGCTACTTGGGATTAGTCATTATTATGACTAATTGAAAATTCTGTACTCCTTTGTGTGGGAAATGAAGCTGGTCCAGATATTTTTATTTATTTATAGATAGATAGATAGAGAGAGAGATAGAGAGATAGGAGATACTAGGTTACAAGTTTATTAGGCATTGAAATAACTTACAGAGAGCATGAATTGTTTTTAAAGATTTTATTTATTTATTTATTTTGGGGGGGGGGGCGAGGAAGAGAGGGAGAGAAACTTCTATGTGAGAGAGAAACATGGATCGGTTGCCTCTCCCATGCCCCCAAAGTGGAGACCTGGCCCTTAACCCAGGTGTGTGCCCTGACCTAGAATTGAATTGGTGACCTTTTAGTTTGCGAGACGACACCCGAACTACTGAGCCACACCAGTCAGGGCAGTAATTTTATATTTTTAACTCTAGTGCCTCCCTTTATATCCAAGTTTTATAGGTAGCATTACTTCCAGTTATTTTAAAAGATTCGAGCACATTGGTCTGTACCATCAAAATTTGAAAATTGAGCTACAATTTATGACAATGTTGACAAGGTTTTAAAGTTAAAGTTTAAAGGTACTGTACTGCTTTATAAGTGGGTGTTGTAGTCAACTCAGGCTGGTAAACCAAACGCTGTATACCGAATGGTTTGAACAACAAATCCTGTTTCTCATGGCCCTGAAAGCTAGGAAGTTCAAGATCTTGTGTCAGCAGAGTTGCTTCTTGTTAGGGCTCTCTTCTTGGCTTGCAGATGGCCACCTTCTACCTGTGTCCTTACATGGCAGTGAGAGGAAGCTCTAGTGTGGCTTCCTCTCTTTCCGAGGACACTAATGCCACCATGGGGGCTCCACCCTCATGGTCTCATCCAAACCTGATTGCCCCCCAACTCTCCACCTCCTAATACTGTCACGTTGGGAGCTAGGGCTCAACACACGAATTTAGGGGAGCTGGGGGTTCACAAAGATTCAGGCCATAATTTTATGGACTTGGCGTAAATAACTAACTATATTTAGTATTACTTTTAAATAAATAGGTCAGTTCTTTAATTTTTTACCCAAAACTTAAATTTGGCATTAATGCCAACATGTTCCCTTTGTTAATGCCAGTTACTTAGCAGCAGCACTGTATCGTGTCCATACCTGTTGATCCGGAGCAGTGCTGCCCAGTGCGACTCTGTGGTGGTGGGAAAGGTTGAGGAACCACATTTAAATTTTATTTAATATATTAGCTACATGGCTAGAGGTTACTATGTCAGACAGAGTCTCATTCTCCATGTTGCTAGGCCAAGGTTCTTTGAGCTTCATTTATGGAGCTTTTACACAAACATTTCAGAGTGTGTATAGGAGTCTTTACACTCAGTAAAAAGAAGTAAAAGCAGGCATCCGGGAATTTTAAGTGGGGAATGAGGGAGAGACACTGTGCATCTCCTGCTCCAGACGCCGTAAAATGGCAAAGCATGTCCACCAGCAAGTCTTACTTGATGGAGCAACACCATGGTTTCATTTCCTAAAGCAGTTTTGCTAATACCTGACTTTCCTTTAATCAGGGACAGGACATTTCATTTAAGAGAAAATTTTAGAATATCTGTAGCTAGGAGAAAGAACCCCATTGAGAAATGAGTTTCACACACACCCCCGCCCCACCGGCGCCCAGTCCCCCAATCACACTGTAGACAAGAGTCAGTTTGAAAGTACTTCAAGTCCTGAAAAAGCTACAGCTATAAAACTTCTAAAAGAAAACAAGGGGATCTTTCTTATTTTGACATAAACAAAGGTGTGTTAGGACGGAAAGCACTAACTATAAAAGGAAAATTGATTAAATTCTGTTTTAAAAGTTAAAATTAGGAGAAAATGATCTCAGAATATATGTATCTGACAAATGACTATGTGAGTGACAAACCCAGACTGTTACAGAAAGAACTGTGAGTCTGTTATAAGGCAGTCACCTCAGTCAAGATGGGGCAAGAGACTGGAACAGGCGCTTCATGAAGGAAGACACGCAAACGGCCAGTGTGCAAATTAAAACCACATGAGATATGCTTCACACCCACTGGCAAGGCTGAAATGAAAGGTTGACGAAAGAAGTGTTGGTGTGAACACAGAGCAGTTGTAACTCTCACACTGCCGGTGGGTTTGTGAAACTGTACAACCACTTCGGAAAGCAGTATGGCAGTTTCTTACAAAGGGAAACGTAAACTTGGCGTGTGACCCAGCAATTTCTCTTCTAGGTATTCATCCAAGAGAAATGAAAATACACATTCAAAAAGTTCTTGTACACTAATGTTCAGAGCATCGTTAGTCATGATAGCCTCAAAGTGGAGCAGCAGCAGATCAGTGGATACACAAACTGGTACACCCATACAGTGGAATATTACTCAGCTGTTCAGATGAGGTCATTAACTTAGGAAACACGCAACAACATGGGTTAATTTCAGAAACACTGAGTGAAAGACGCCTGACAGTGGAGAGTACATACTGAATGGTTCCATTTATACGAAGTCTAGAGCAAACAAAACTAATTTGCGGTGACAGATTGTATGAGTGGGCTGTGGTGCATATTGACTGCAGAGGGCTACAGAGGAGTGTTCTGGCCTGACGGAAATGGTCTTTATTTTTAGGGAAGGTGGTTACACGGGTGCATATATTTTTCAGAACTATTCAGACTGTACACTTAATGGGTGTATTGTTTGTAAATTCTTCTTCAATAAAGTTGACGTAAAAAATAAGAATGATGCTGTCATGTTTTTCTTCCAGTATGAGACAACTACAGAGCACAGTGCAAGGTGCTGGGCACTGTCGGGGTTCGGAGTGGGAGAATTTCCCTGCAGGTGTAGAAATGATTGGCAGCATTACGTTTTCCAAGTTAGAATTGAATCTGTAGCTGGCTCTGTTGTGTATTGTCATCTACAGAATGACAAGTGTCCTGCAGGTTGTCCTCTCTGACTCTGCTCAGTGCTTTATTCCTTTTGTTTATGTCACGATTTTAAGTGTATAGTTCTATGCAAATAGTTTCTATATTAAAATGTTAATTTAATTCAACTTTTGAAAAAGAAATATTAGTGATTTTTATTTGTTTTAAAACTATAACGTAGGAAACTTTTGAGAAGAACTTTGAGAGAGAAACACATAAAATAAGTGAGCAAAATGATGCTGATAATGCTAGTGTCCTGTCTGTATCTTCAAATTTTGAGCCTTTTGCAACAGATGATCTGGGTAAGCAGATTTTTTTTACAATCTTAGAACTTGACTTTACTACAGTCTTTGAATTACATTGATAAAGAAACAAAATTCTAGAAAGGCAACTTCTTGTAGAATAGGGACATAAAAAGCTATCCATCAGTAAATTCAGGAGTCTTCTGCTCTTAACTCTTTGACCCTGGACAACTCATCTAAGCTTTCTGACTCTGCATATACAATGAAAATGGGGATCTTACTCACCTTGCTGTGTTCTTATGAAGAAAAAACAGAACTTTCTAGCATGCATGATAGAAGTTTAGAAGATGTTAATTCCCTTTCCTTAAGAGAAAGGTCACCCTTTAAAGTTTTCCAGTCGATCAATGGGAAAAATCTGCAGGCAGCAGTGCCTTTATTCAATCACATTCTCAGTAAAATGTTCATGTCTTAATTTGAGGTAAGAACTGGAATTTTTGTAATTCTAAGGCATGACACATTGCATTTTTTTCCCCATCACTTGGAAGAAATTTTAAAAGGTTGCATAACTCAAAAAGAGAGAAAAGAAACCCTGAGTCCTGAATTTCAAAAGGAGATTAGGGAAAAGGAGATAAGTGAGTATATCTTGATGCATTTTCCAGATACCCAAGTACTCAGTCATTCAGACCTCCAAGCCACTGGTTCATAGGGTAATCTCCCATTCCAGTGTTTGTTCTAGGAGGAGAACAAGATATAGATAACTTCAAAGGCATTTTTCCACTACAAAGGAAAGGGCCTAACCTTGCCCAGTGTTTAGTGATCTGCCTTTTGCCAAAACAATTGTCTTCCTTTTGCCTTAATCTGATTATCAAGGACTCAAAGGCCAGCTCCCTTCTGTGGAAATGCCTTTCAAGTATTGAACTCATAATAGAGAAAAATCACAAACATCACTCCGATAAACCCGGTCCCCTTTAGTAGTTCCCACCTTCTGAGTTGCCAGTAACTTGGAGGCCTGCCTGTTTCATTTCATTTCCTATTTTCCCTCACAACCATTCAGCATTAGCTTTGAAGTAGACAAAGGGGAATTGCAAAGTGTCATTCTTAGGTCTTTTCCTTACCTCAGTTGATTGTTGTAGGTTAGGTGGTTTGCATGAGAATTTGCATGACATTTTGGAATGTATTTTTGTATTGTTTAAGTGAAGCAACATGATGTACTGAAGTAAGGACTTCAGAGTCTTAAGAGACCTGAGTTTAAATTCCTGCTTTAACACTTAACTTGGCTCTGAAACCTTGTGCAGGTTACTTACGTTCTCTGAAAATTAGGCTGCTGGCATCCACTTCGTAAGGTTATCTTAAGAATTAAATAAGGAAATGTGGTAATGTTTGCAGAGTACCCACTCAGTACAATATCTAGAACTTGTTAAAGCTAGTTTTTCTTCCCTATGTTCAGACGTTTTTTAATTAATAAATTTAGACGGATACATGAAAAAGTCTGCTTTTATTTCTTTGAGACACATTTCTGTTCCGTATGCAGGGAACACTGTGATTCACTTGGATCAAGCGTTAGCCAGAATGAGGGAATATGAACGTATGAAAACTGAGGCTGAAAGTAACGCAAACGTAAGATGCACCTGCAAGATCATTGAAGATGAAAATAGTGCTGCTGCCATGACTACTGTTAATGATTTAGAAGGTGCGTAGTTGAGTTTATTAACAGTAAAGATCATAGTTCCATATGGGAAAATTTAACACTCCCTCTGATGCATAATGGCAATTTTTTACTCAATTATTAGGGGTACTAAAACTATCGCTGTTTCTTTGTCTTATTGTAGCATAAAATCATAATATTTAGAATTTTGCATAGATGCATACATATATCACAGACTTTATTTTGCTAATATACCTTTTTTTAAAAAATAGAAACTCCTATTATTGAAAATCATAGTTCACAACAACCTGTAAGTGAAATCTCTGCCGTCCCGTGTCCTAGAATTGATACTCAGCAGCTAGACCGACAAATTAAAGCAATTATGAAAGAAGTCATTCCATTTTTGAAGGTAAGCAGTAATTCTTAAAAATAAACTGTTTTGTTTTTCAATTCATACAAAGCACTCCATTGCAATAAATTCAGAGAACACATGTAAACACAAGAAAAACTAAAAATAACCCATAATTTTGTCACTCGGAGATAGCCCCATCAACATTTTGTGAACCTTTTTGTAATATTTTGTACATACATGTGCATTCTCTTTTTTTCATATACCATAAATGTCTTTCTAGATCACTTTTTCTACTGCATATTTTTAATAGCTACATAATATTCATTATTCATTCAAAAATACTTACAGACTGCCTACTTTAGGGCAGGTTTGGTGGGCAAGTCAAAGACTTTGCTGTCATGGAAACTACATGCAAAGATGAAAGTATGGACCCCCCCCAAAAAAAAAGTCAATATAAAGTATAAGTAAATGTATATCAGATAATGTTATGTGCCATGCAGAGAATTAGAATATGTTATGATAGTGTCTATTCTAGACTGGATGGTCAGGGAAGGCTTCTGAAGAGGGAATATTTAAGGAAAGATGTGCATAAGGAGCCAGCTTAAACCAAGATCATTCCAGACAGAGTTAAAGGCCCCACAAGAGAAACTAGTTTGGCCTGTTGAAGGAACTCAAGGAGGACCCCCGTGGTCGTAGGGAATCTGAGAGCCGAAACTGGGGAGGGAGGCAGGGGCTAGTTCTGTAGAACATTATAGGCCATGAGTAGGAGTTTGGACTTGGTTCAGAGTTCAAAAGGAAACTCCAACAGAGTTTTAAGCAAGCAAGAAACAAAATCTGGTTTGCGTGTGTGATTGATTATAGGGGTGAGGAGCTCAGTGAGGTCAGATGAGAAATGGTAGTGGCCTAGGCAAGGGTGTGGCACTGGAGATGGGGAGAATAGACCGTGGAGATACATTTTGGAAGTGAACAGGTCCTATTAATGGTCAATAGAGTTACCTAAAGCAGACACTAAATAAGAGAAAGGGACCTAGATCGGGGCCCAGGACAAGGTGATTCGACACTTAGTAGTTTCACAAAAAAGGAAGGGCCCAAGTTTATCGCGTGGGACGGCGTAGTGAGCCGTGCTGAGAGCTGCTCTGAGGGAGGGTGTTCATAGACTAGAAAGTTCTGTTATTTCAATCCGTTATTTTTGTTAAATATTAGTGTTTATCCTGGATTCTTTTTCACCACTCTAAACATCACTTAAATGATTTAGCTAAACTTATATATATCCCACTTTTATTTCCTTAGAAGTAATTGTTAGATATGGAATTTCTGGTTCTGAGTTAAAGCTTTTGAGACATTATATTAAATGCCCTTCAGAAAGGTTTAACAGTTAATATTTCTGCCTACAGTGGAGGAGGAGACTGGTAAGCAGTATTATTAGTTTTGTTGAATAACAGTGAACAGGACAGGGAAAAAAGCGTGCCAGAAGTGGAAAGCAGAGACAAGACTTGGACCTGAGATGGCACTCTCTTCCATTCTCATTTAAATGGAAATTTTAAAAATTAGAAATGAAAAGTGAGTCTTCTCATTCCAGTAGGAAACCACAAAATAAGTTGTTGTTGGGCTCATCTCTGCAGTCTGCTGTACATTCTGATGTGGAAGACATTGGCCACAGAAAGTTGCTCCCGGAAGTGCTGCTTTCATGGGAATATCTCACGAGAAGAGGTCTTTGAGCATGCAGTTACGGGAACTGCTTTGCCTGCAGGCACTATCATATAGCCAAAAGGAGAGAGAGGGTCATCTGTCTATGCCCAAATTGTTCCCTTTGAACACTGAAGACTAGCTTCCTCCTGGGCAATTTTAGTAGCTCCTAAGGGTCTTTCTGTTTGCTTCCTCTTCTGACCTTCAGACTCCTGCTCTCGTGGTTTGCACTTACAAGGCCTTGGCCTTCGTGATGCTAGGCCTGGAATGCTCTCCTTCGCATGCCTGCACGGCTTGTCCCGTGAACCCTTCAGGGCTCTAGCCAAGTGTTCCCTTTTTGGTGAGCAGGTCTCCCCCTATTCCTTACCTGCTTTTCTTTATCTCCATAGTGCTAGTCATCTTCTAACATATTTAGTGTTTTCTTACTGACTTTGTCCTGTCTCTTCCTGTTAAAACGAAAGCTCTGTAAAGTCAGAGATGTAAATCTGTTATGGTCGCTGCTTTATCGCCAGTGCCAAGATTAGTAGTTGCGTATAATGGGCACTCATTAAATATCTATTAAATGAATTAATATAACAAATGAATGGATGGATCCGTCAGACCTCAGCTGTCGTTTTTCAAACTAATCAAGCTCGCTCTTCAGGCTCTAAGAAGTGTAGTTTGGGATCCAGATCAGATACAGATAGCTCATAAAACTTCTTATAGCCTGGTCTCGGCCTCTTCTCTGTTCCTTCCCACGTGCCTTGCATCCTGCCTGGCAGTGTTCAGAAAGGCACGTAGCCTGTGTCACTTAGCCTGAGAAAGGCATCTCCTGTGCCTGGAAGGCTCTTCCTGCCTGTCGGCCAGGCTTCTCTTCAGGGCCCAGCCCAAATACTTTTGCAAGTTCTGACGGGCAGAATGCTTCTCTTTACTGCCCCCAGGGCATTGGTACATGCCTTTATTTGTAGCACTTAGGACTAAGTGTCGTAATCATTTGCATGTATCTCCTGACTAGAATATCTTTCCAAATGTCTTAGTATTTCCACCCCAGCAGGCCTTCCAGAATCCGGATAAAGGGAGTTCGAGGGGATAAGACGGATACCTCAGTTTCACCAATTATTCTGTGAATCTGTCTCCTGTTAGCTGTAATATATGTATTTCTCCCCCCAAAAGAATATTTATATTCTGATAAATTTATAAGAATATCTACGTATTCTTAAAGATAGGTAGATAATTTATTTTAAGAGTTTAAAACCTCTCCCTCAAGTGAATTGACTTGC
>VMDR010037481.1:0-10218 GCA_007922815.1 Macrotus californicus | reverse complement strand
TATTGCATTATTGTTATGTGGGTGATTAACAGGTTCACATTAGGCTTAGTCTGCAGGTTTGGCTGGGAGTGACCTTGACTTTGGTGTTCCTCATCTTACAGTAATACTTCTGCAGACACTAGACTTAAGATAAATGTAGAGTGCTGTTGTGCCTCATTTGCTGTTGGGGAACACACCTGGGTTTGTGGAGCTGGGTAGTCACGCAAGTCTTGACCTCTATGACTTAAATGGTATAAAAGATTGGTGGAAAAATGAGGGAACACCTTCCCTGAATCAAAGTGACCCACAGATTCCTTGGGTCACTTGTTCATGGAAGGCATGTTTATAATCATTTGCTTATATTTCTGTTGCTTTAGTAAACTATGTGCTATACTTCTCATTACAGACAATTTTAACATCCAGTTACCAGAAGATTGTTCAAATAATTACTCTGTAATATAGTTTATTTTTGAAGATGGTTTAAAAGAACATAAGAACAACAGAAAATGCATTAGAAAGACCCTATCATGGTATCTTTGTTTCTAGTGGTTTTATTTTGTTTTTCTAAAGCCTCTTTTATAAGCTATATACAACCTCTGCATCTACCTTGATTCAAACTGACATTGTAGGAAACAGAATTATTCAGAATGACATTCTGCAAATAAGTTGTAATGACTTCCTACCTTATTAACTTTGCACCTTGCATTATCTTGGCCAGCCAAGAATCCTCCAGAATGCCAAAGGTCAGTCTTGTCTCTTGCTTTAAGGATTTATACACTGAAATATCTGAATAGATTATGGCATAGTCCATTGTGAGTTTTGAGGATGCGACAGAATTTGGGGACATGTTTTGGTTCTGTCCTTTGCACTCGTGTAGGGCTCTGTATGAGAAAATAGATAATATCTAAAGGGACTCATTTAAGTTTATCTAGCTCTGTGGTTCATACCTTGAAAGAGTAATAGGTTAATGTAGGCATGGATATCACAATCCCTCTAATTTGAAAAGCTGGAACAATCCTTAATAAATACTAAGTTATTAACCATGATGTGGGTTTCATTTTATAGAGTTGAGCCTGAGACATGAGGGAATTATTAGGGATTAGATAAACCAAAGAGGAAAGATAAATTATATATGAGAAAAGATACAAATGAGCACCAATCACGTAGAACATGCAGTTTGGGGACCATAACCAGCCACCACTTACACAGTCAACATTTGAGCAGGATAGGAATACATTTGGGTAGGAAACGTTTCCTAATTTGGATGAAAAAAATACTTTTCTATGGGTGTACGCCGCTATTGTAAGTGATCGACAGCATACTGGAATCTGGAGATGGGGATTAGTCACTAACCTGATTTGTAATGGTGAAGATAGCTGGTTCTGAAGAGAAAATTTCACTTGATTTAATTTAGCCTTACGGATTGCATGCGTTTTGCTGAGAGGTGCTATTGTGTATTTCCACTGTTTGGCAGAGATTCGTCCCAACACCAGTTGCTGGGGTTTTCCTGGACTAGGACTTTAAAAATCTACTGGAAAGAAAGGCAGGTTATTATTTTTTTATGGATGGTAGGGCATATTTAGCCAGGTATTAACAACTCAGTTCCAAAAAAGAGCAGAAGCGCAGTTCCGAAGGTCATATTCCAATGATGATATGTCAGAAGCAGAGCCTTCTATGACAAGAATTAAAAAATCAAAAAGGTTTTTGATTGAAGATGAGCCAATGTACATGATGACAAATTTGAGAATGAAATCAACAGTTTTGTATAAGGAAGGCCACCACACCCTCATGCTCTTTGGAGCTCCTCTAAATCCAAAACTAAAAAACGAACACCCCCACCACACACAAGCACAACAACAGCAACAAAACTGGAAGACAGAAGCAGATGAATAAAGATTTTGGAAGCATTTGGTAGCAGCCACTCCTTGATCCTCAAAGCAGAGAAAGAGTTAAGTGGGATGACAGAAATATCTATCAACAAAGACCTTTAATCACATGGGTGCCTGTAATTCTCCAATTTCTAGTCTTATTCATGTTATGTCTCTTTATAGCAAAATGACCTTAATCATCTAGTGTGGTGCCAGAGATCTCAGGGAGTTTTATTTCTTGTTTTTTTAATAATATTTTGAGTAAAATTTAATGACCTTCCTGTTGTCTGACTACGGCATCAACCTATGGGGATTCTAATTGGATCTAGCATCCTTCAAGCTTCTGATATCATAGGATGTAGTCAACCCAATCTAGCTTCAACATGTCCACTCGCCTTTTTATCTTCAGGAGATTCACACAAAGAGGCCAGCGTATTAAAAGAAGCAAGTTTATTTTTTCCTTTTTACTTACTGACTACCATCATTTCCTTGAGAGACGAGAAATGATATTATAGCACACATATTTACACAACAAATAGTTTTTCCTGGGTCTTCTGGGTTGGTGGTTCCCAAATTTCTACCTATATAGGGCTCACTTTGGAGTTTTGATAAAATGCATCGGTATAACCTCTCATATTCTGAATGAAGTTGTACGAACTAAAGATTATGGTCCTACATTTTATTTAAAAAAAACAACGACGAATACTGTTTTTTTATTTAAAAAAACTCTCATGTTGGTGGACCATATGCACTTCAAGAAACACAGAGACATTATTTAGCCCTTATGAAAATAAGACATGCTGTGCATATACACTGTTCCCAAGGAGCACACCGGGGAAGAAAGGAGAAAACCAGGGGAAAAAAGAAGCATGAAAGGAACTGCAGGATGAAAGCATATGACAAGAGAAGGGAGCGCTGACAAAATATGGAGAAGGACTTTGAATCTTTCATGCACTCTGCAGGGTGGTTTATATACATTATAGAATTCAGGAAGATCTTCATTTTTCCATATGAGAAAAAGGGAGATTCAGTCAACTTTCATAAATCGGTCAGGGGCCCCATGACAACTAAGTAGTAGAATTAGAATCTTATCCCATGTCAGTCTTTCTAATTTAAAAAAGAAACAAAAACACAATGGTTTTGCCTTGACAGCACACTAGACTGAAAAACGCGTGCACATATAATTATAACGGAAAGGAGACAGAGGGCCCTCCATAATATAGGCACAAATAATCATTCAGTTTAAACAAGACAGCACAGTGACTGCTTGGGTGGACATTTAGGAACAGTCACCTCCTTGTTTCTTCGGGGACATTAATAAGGGCTCATTCAGAAAGACCAGTGTATATGGACATATTTGACTTTATAATTATTATTTACATGCTGACATATATGACAGCAGCAACTACTTATATTCAAAAAGTGAAAACCCTGAAACCCTGAAATATGTAGCCATTTCTTGGTTTAACTTGTTAAAAGTCACAAATGATGAGCTCTGCAACAAGACTCTTCACGAAGAGATCATTTTTCCTCTGATTCTCCCAAAAACACAACTTAAAATCCCCCCATGCCCTGTGTCACAGTGGATGTGGTGCTGTGCCAGTCGCTTGGGTCTTCTCTTTTGTACCAAGGCACTCCCCCTCAGAGGCAGCTGGACGTGTGGGCAGCTGAAGACTCTCAGTTGGTCTTTCTTGGAAATTGCCCTTAGCCCAAGCGAGCCTCCTCACCCAAGCTGATGTCCCTCCCAACCCTGCGGTAGCCTGCATCTTCTGACTCGTCTAGATTGAGGTCCAGCTGCCGTTCCTTAAGACAAGAGACTCCTGAAAGGCCAGCCAATCACCAGCGCTCTTCAAGTGACTGAGTCTTTCACTGCAACTCAATCACAGTCCAGTCCATCCCTCTGAGCCACCCTACTGCCTTCATTCCATCACAGGTGTTGATTGTGCGGATGCTTACATATTAGTAAGTTTCCATCTCTGGGCCCGTTATCCTAAAAACCTGACTTAAATCATCAAATCGTTAGCTATTCCCTTCAGGTGCTTAAATTGTCTGTATATTTGACTGTAAACTCTGCCTCTTGGAGTAGTATTCTTCCACGGACGACTCTATACCACTGTCAGCTTAAATTGTCCCTTAATTGGGATTCTGGTAAGAATGTTTTTTGAAGGGACTGTCATAAAAGGTGTAGATACAATATATGGAAAATACCTGCCTGCACCATGGGGCAGAGTGGATGCCACTGGATGAGACAAGAGACGTGGATATAGGAGAAAAGGCTTTACACAGGGCCGTGCTGAGGGGGGCTGGGGCTGTTAGGTAAGGCAAACAGTTGGTTCATTTGTACCCTGCAGGGAAAGATCTGTGAAAGTAAATGCACCGTGGTGGATCGGGACAGGAGAGTGAAGAGGGGATAGAGCCAAAAGACAAAAGCTACCTGGCTGAAGGCCTCAGGGTTAGTGATTCGTGTAACTGCCATAGAAGCACTCCAGAAGACTGCCAATCCCATCATTTGATACAATAAATAAATATATTCTATTTTATTATCATGAAATATGGCTGTGTTTATACCTGAGGAGGACTTTGAGCTTTCTGAGGTTTAGGCCTGAACGCTGCTCCTTTTAGAATTTCTATCCCCAAGCATGGTGCTGGGCGAAGAGCAAGCTCCTCATTTCTTGCTTATTCTTTTCTGAAGAATAGTTACCCTACCTCCATCTAAAATCATGTGTTACAGATTCCTGGGGGAGTGTATATGGAGGTGTTAAAGAGAATGGGACACCATTCCGGAAAGTGGCAATAGCGGACGGACCTTGGGGATGAGTGGGGTGAGGTCTGTCATGGCCGTGACGCCGTCCCAGTCGGGAAAGTCACTGACATATATCAGCTGACTGAGCGAGTGAAGGAAGGTAGTGATGTGACCAGGATGGTACATGAGCTTCTTCACTTTTGCCCCACTGTTTCTTGCCTACGTGTAATAAGACCTCTTTAGAGGAATGATGAATGTGTGAATGAACTACTAGCATCCTCAAGTACAAATATATTAACAAATAATGTGTTGAAAACATGCTAAGAGATGAAACACAGATATCCTGCATCTCTTTGGAAGTAAGGAGGGTACCAAAAATATACCGTCATGGAGAATTCAGCTTTGATGAAAGAAATCTGAAGGATCAAACCACTCTTAATCGCTATTGATTCTGCGGCATTGGATTAAAAATAAGGGAGGTGATTTCTGACAGACCTAGGCAAGCCCAGGAGGAATGGAAAATCACCGTGGGAAATTGTGCCACGGGAAACTGCCTGCGGACCCTACCTAGGACAAACAGATCCTTGGCTTAGATTAGGGTCTTGGGTCAGCCTATCTGGCATAACAGGTTATAGCTTTAACTTGAGCCTGACAAGATGTATCAAGAGCAGTAGTCAGGAGAAAGGGCACCCAGCAACCAGCTCTAGCCAATCAGACTCTGACACCCCAACCAGTTACCCTTCACGGGTTTTTGCGCTTAAAAACCCTGCCCTAAGAACAACCAAGTGAGTCTTAACCTCCCTTGGTTGGCTCCCCAACCTCCTTTGGTTGGCTCCACTGTTTCCTCTTATTCCCCGCTGATAAACCCTGCTCCTCAGCTCACTGCGTCCCTCTGGTTTCTGGAGCGACTCCGACCTAACAAACTCATCAAGCAGAAGAGTAATGGTCGTCACTAGCTTAGGATAGTCCATCGGAGAATTTGACACGAAGGTCTTCTCATGTTAAGCTGGCGGGGAACTCAAAAGGCGCACAAAGGAAAGGAGCGCTTAGCAGGAAAAAGGCTCCGCCAGGTTTCAGAGGCCAAAGAAACGGCCCCAGATGGAGCCCCGTGGACTCCTGCCATCTCCTTAGCCAGGCTGAATTTCTGCCATTTGCCTGCATCTGTCAGAGCAAAAGGCAAAATCCTTCCCCTCCCACACGCTTACTTCTATCCCCACCACCCACCCACTCTTTTCAAAATCCATCTTATTTTATTGTCTTACTATTTATTGGAGACAAGCTCTGGAACTCCTCTCCCCACCAGAAGCAGCCCACTTCCTGCTGCACAGGAACTTACTTTTCTGCCTGGAGCAGGTGTTATTGTTTAAAAATACCAAATAAAACCCCTTTAGCTACTATAAAAAGAACAGCTTTTAAAGCCTTATATAATTTTCCGAGCAAATGGCATTAAGAAATTTGCTCTTGCACCTGCCTACTCTTCAGATTTGCATAAATGTTCATTGCTGTACAAATGTAGCACGACGTTTGGTTCTATTTAATGCAAAAAAAAAAAAAACCCAAAAAACAGAGGCTCTGTCCATCTGTAAAGCAGCTTCTGCAAGAGTCAAGGCACTTCCTTTGCTTAAGCACACAGACGAATAAGGCTTTCAAAATTTTCATACCAAAGGCAACGTTCTACCACACAAAATACGAAAAATTGATGGGAAAAAGGAATGCTCACGTGTTTTTGTCTCCATAAGATTGAAGTGTCTCTTTGAATATGTTGTATTCTGAACATAGGCTCTGACTTACAGGACAGTTTCTGTAATAACATTAAGGTAACAAACCTAGTTTGGAGTCAAAAACAGGAGCAGGTGTTTCATATTCTAGTACCCTCGGTGGTGACGTGGTCCAATAAGTTGCCAAGAATCTGGAATTTTCAAAATATGAAATGTTTCCAAAGAATAAGAAGGGGAAAGTAGCAGAGAGGGGCTGCGTTAGATAACTGCTCTGAACATAGTTGTTTCTCCACGTCTCGCTGCAGATGTGAGTCTTCCCATACATGCTGCCTGGAGTGCAGTTGTGAGCTCTCTCAAACCGGTTTTTCCCACCCAAGGCTGTGGTGTCAACTCACTTATAATTTGCTATTCTGTTAACTTGCTCTATCTCTGTGGTCTTGCTTCAGACCCTCATAACTACTTACCAGAATTAATACGCTAATGACTGCTATCATTAACTATTGGTATCACGGCATTCAATTTCAGTGGCAAGAAATTTATCTCCCATGTTTTAATCTGTATAGTTTTCTTGGAAAATAAATATAAAATTTTATAATTATCCTGGTAGAACCATATTACTCTCCCCCATCAGCCATAATAAAATGAAAAAGCTCCCTATTTGAGGCTTTGACCTCATTTCTGATCTGTTTTTCTCTCGGTCCTTTACTTCTTTTGAATCACTACTTAACATTTTTGGGAGAATATATCTTAATGTTGGATGGGGAATCTGTCCTGTGCATTGTAGGGTGTTTAGCAGCATTTCTGGCCTCTAGTGGTTTTCAACTGTTTATGCAGCAAGGACTTTTGAAACATGCCATACCTGAGTGTTTAGTCAGGGGCACTGAGCTCTTTCCCTTTAGACTGTCCAATAAAAACATGACAACAGCCAACACACACAAAATAGCTATCCAGTGTGAATGAGTCAGAAGAATACCTATTTTTATTTTATCAGATCGGCAAAAAATCTAACATATTTTGCCGTGTCGCGGAATTTCAGTAATTAGTTTATGTGTGCCATGAGATGAACAGTTGAAAATTGCCACTCTGCTCATGAGGTTCCCATGGTGTTGACTGCCACGTCATGATTAAAATTTGCTCTGGACATGGCCACTTGTCTGGTGGGTACAAAAGTTTCTATTATGGAGAACCAGTAAGCTAACCGTGGCTGTGAGACGCATGTGTATCCTCAAACATAAAAAAATGACTTACACGTGAAGTCTGTATCCACTTAACATTTTCTCATGTATTCAAGTGTCACCATCCTTGTGAGGTTTTCTGTGATCCCTCCTAACAGAGAACACGCATGCCACCATCACTCCACTTTGTAACATACGATTCTGTGTTGACACAGTCTTTGTCTCTGTCTTCCCCATAGACCCCTGAGTTTACACAAAGTAGAACTTGTTTTACACACAGTTCTCTCTCTGTCAGATTTCCTAGGAAAATGATTGTCCCATGAGAGGAGCCTATATAAGATGCTTCAAAGAGAGATTGAGTGTTGAGGTGACTATCGAAATGAGGAACAGATGTTTGTCTATGTGCCACCCACTAGCATATAGCAGGTAATCAATAAATATATGTTTATAGAAGGGATGGGTAAAATATTTCATGTGATAGCACTCAGAAAGGTTGGAGGCTATATAACACCATGACACTCCAGCAAAAATCCCATTACCTTCCTGGACATTCATTTCAAATTATAAAACCATTCAGAATGTCATCCTTTAAGTGTAAGCTCAGTTGTTCGTTTTAAAAACAACATTACCCTCGTTTTATTTAGATGTGCTGAATTAAACAGGCCTCTGTTCTCTCTTGTCAGTGCTGTATAACCTTTTCTCAGCTAGCAGATGAATCTTAAGTGGTCCTGATCGTCTTTGATCCATGCAAAATAATTACAGTCCATTTACCTCTCCCTCTCATGTCACCCTCTCCTCGCAGGGCAAGTCTCTTGTCCTTCAATTCTTTGTGTGGTTCAGCCTCAGCTAATGGTTGCACCTTGAAGCCTAGGTGATTTTATAGTCTCAATTATGGCAGCAGTGGCCTTTGCCATGAATTTGCATTGTATGCTGTACAGAAAATAAGAGAAGGGGAATACGGTAATGGACTGTTTGTGAACTCTTTTTTCCTTCTCTGACATCATCCGAGTCATGGGCAGACAGGTCAAGGTTGATGGCCATGTCCTCAGATGGCTTAAAATTGGTGAAACTCAGTGAAAGGATGGGGCTCTGCCTATACCTTCTTACTGCTATGTGCCAGCTCTTGTGACAGGCCTTAAAATAAACCCTTTGCCTTCCATATGTCATCAGTAAAGCAGACACAATGCTTCCTTGGTAATTCCTGGGATACTTGGGAGCTTTTCTCTGTTGATTTGAATTGAACGCATTTACGAAGTGGTGAGGAATTCTGCAATGATTTGAACCACCAGCAGAGAGAAGTACGGTAAATCAATAGATAGTGGAGCAGGAAGTGAGAGGGTGGATGAAAGTATGGTTCAGGTGAGGATCTATCTGTTCATATAAATGTGTGTATTTATGGAGAGAGGGAGAAATGGAGAGAGAGAGAGAGAGAGAGTGAGTTGGCTTATGGGATTATGGAAGCTACAAAGCCCCACAGCCCGCTGGTCATCTGCAACTAGGAGAACCAGGAAAACTGTGTTGTAATTCATCTGAGTCTGAAAACCTGAGACCTGAGGGGATGGAAGCTATAAATCCTGATCTGAGTCCTAAAGCCCAGGAACCAAGGACACACACATCTGAGGGCACAAGGTGAGCGCCTCAGCTCCAACAGCTAGAGCAAAGTGGCCCTTCCTCTGTCGTTTTGTCTGCTCAGGGCTGCAGTGGACAGAGGGTCCCCACCAGCACTGGGGGGCCCCCCGAGCCTTCTACACAGGTTACTGATTCAGTGCTGGGCTCTCTCAGAGACACCCTCACAGACACATGCAGAAATAACATTTTATACCAGCGACCTGGGTGTACCTTAGCCCATGAAGTTGATATGCAAAATTAACCAATGCAGGTGTGTTCTGAAATATTCAAATAAAAAGCAAAGAGAGAAGAGGATGGGTAAGGCATGCAAAGGGGTACAGTTTAGGCCCCCATTTGCACTTCAGTGTGTGTGCTTAACGATACATGAACTAGAAGTTACTCATGTGTTCTTATTTCTGCTACAGTTAAGGTTGTATTGGGAAGTATTAGTACAGAGTTAGCAAGCACGCTGGCATGTAGCTGAATTTGGATTGCTAGACATGTTTTGAATCCCTGACTCTTTCAACATTGTATTTTTTTCTGAGTTCTAGTTTTCCTGTGTTGGACACTCTGAAATGCCATACATTTATACATTTCTGGCAACTTCTACATGTTGATATAATAATTAGTAAAGATTGCCTCATTTTGACTATCTAATATGTTTTTTTATTCAGAGTTCTAAAAATTGTATTACAAGTATTATAAGGACTGTATATATATGTGTATGTATAAATGAATATATATATATTCATACCTTTAAAGAGGAGCTGAAAGTATTAAGACAATGTTATTCTCTCCTACAGTCATTTTCTGTGACTTTATGATGTTTTTTCCATGAGCAATCAGCTTCCTTCCTCTTCATACTATCACATAAATATTCTTGTTCGCAAGGATAAAAATCAATGGCTTGATTCATATATCCATGTATCAAATACCTTATATAAAGCCATTTTCTAATATTGAAAAGGAAGGAGGAAAGTTATTTCTTTCAGAAATTGCAATTTGTTGTCTTTTGACTTATCAGCAATGTCTGCATAGTTTCTGAAAATTCTGTAACCAGATTGTTTTTTCCAAAAGAGATGTTGGGAAGGCCGTGTGCTGACATTTCCACTATATAGACAAACTGT
>VMDR010037480.1:0-10219 GCA_007922815.1 Macrotus californicus | reverse complement strand
TTCTGGGCTAGTTTATGAAGGGACCTCTAAATAAATATGTTTCTATGAGACAGTATATTCCAAATTTCATACAACTGACTAAGAAAATTCAGCTAATTTGTACTTTGGGGAGTCGAGAATAGTACTTGACTTTAATCATATTAAAGTCTGAAGAGAACAGACTTTAATCCTCTATTATCTATATGAGTTTTCTATTGTCTATTGCTGCATAATAAACCACACCAAAATTTAGTGGCTTAATTGAATACCATAGTTCTAATATAATACAAGTGTACTATAAAAATGGTTATGATATTAATACCATTTCAAGGATCCCTATTCCATCTATTAAAATTATTTTAAAGTACATTTTAATTTATTTAATCCAAGTAAACACTTTGCAACTGATTTTGTCTAAGATGCAATTTCTTATTAAGTAGTTTGAGCATAATTAAATTTTTATATGGTAGTCCCGGATTTTCCATTGCCTCCATTTACTGAACATCTCTGAAGTTAAGACACAAATGGAGTTAGCTATTCCTTATGCCAGGTCACTGCTTTAAAAAAAAAAAAACATTTTTAGACAAAAAAAATTTGTGGTTTTAAACAGTACTATTTAGTTGGCTCATGATTCTGCTGGGTGGTTCTGGTCTGGGACAGTCCCAGGTGATCTCTGTGACCTCTTTCAAAATGTGTCAGGGAGCAGTTGGTAGCGTAACTGAGGGCTGGCTAGTCCCAGATGGTCTCATTCATATTTGTGATGGTTAGCTACCTGCTGGCTGGGGGTGATGTGGATGACTTGGCCATGAATCTCTACCATTCAGAAAGGTAGTTTAGGCATGTTCACAGAGCAAGAAAATTCCAAGAGAAGCAAGGAGATAAGCCTACTGTGTGAGTTCTTTTCATGTACTGCTCGCATCACATGTGCTAATGTTTCATGTGCCACAGTAAGTCACATGGTCAACCCAAATTTAGGCAGTGAGAAAACAGACTCTGCTTCTTTATGGCAAGAGCAGAAAAGTTGGGCACATTTACACTCTACCACAATGTCAGGTTAAATTCAGATAGAAATTGTAACAGAAGACTAGGAAAAGAAAAAAATCAGTGTAAGTTGGAGGCAAT
Source organism: Macrotus californicus (assembly GCA_007922815.1). Classification (NCBI taxonomy): domain Eukaryota; kingdom Metazoa; phylum Chordata; class Mammalia; order Chiroptera; family Phyllostomidae; genus Macrotus; species Macrotus californicus. Next base: position 9,118 of record VMDR010037480.1, on the reverse strand, counting down.
TGGCCTTTCGGAGGATGAGTGGAGATTTGAGATGGACCTCAAATTGCTGGACAGAAAGAGAGGAGTGCAAAGTGCATTCTGTGGTGCAGACCCCACCTCTATCTATCTATTAAAACCTCAAAGATAGAAATTACATGACATTGCCCAAGGGCTACACTCTGCCCCACATACCCTCCTACGTATTCAGCTGCTGTGTCTCAACTCTGTTGTATGTAGGCTCTCCCTCACCAGCAAAATACATGAATGTTAGTGTTACTCCAAGATATGTCCTTGTTCCTCTTGTTTCCTTATTCTACACATTTCCTCTGGGATATCTCATCCAGTGATGATGTCCGAATCGAGACATGTATCCCTGACCTGAGACCTGCAGAATCACATCTTTCAATGAATTAAACATCTCTGCCTATGTAGCACTTCACACTCAATATGTTCAAAACCAAATTTATTTTCATGCCCAGAGACCCAGATCTTTCTTTTGTTTTCCTGTTTTTAGTTAATACTTTCACCTCCATCCATTTACCTAAGCTGGAAACCTAACCTCTTAGTTGTCCTAGATCGCTTCTCTTTCATTCCCTTCAATTCCTGGTGATTTCATCTCCTACTTGTATTTCAGGGGTGTCAAACTCATTTTCACTGGGGGCCACATCAGCCTCATAGTTGCCTTCGAAGGGCCGAATGTAATTTTAGGACTGTAGAAACATAACTATTCCTTAACAGTTAAGTGAGAGCTCGGCACTGCCACCAGGTAGAAACAAGGTGCCAGGCTCGATAAAACAAGGTGGAGGGCCAGATTCAGCCTGCAGGCCTTGTGTTTGCTACCTGTGTATTTTGTACCCATACCCTCCTCTCCATTCCTACCCCACTGCCTTGGTGTGGGCTATTATCACCTCTCACCTGACTTCTTGTAGCAACCTCTCGACTGGCCTTACTTAAAGAGTTTCACTTTACTCGTTTTTCCACTCCATTCAGGGTACACTTTATAAAACCCAAGTTGTGTTCGTATCACTCCTCTACTTAAAAATGTAAACTGAGTCCTGCCCCTATTGCCCACAAAAGTAAGTCCCAATTCCCTAAAAGCATGGCTTACCAAGTGCTTAGCAATCTGGCCCTGCCTGATTTTACCAACGTCATCTCCTTGCCACACTGCCCCATCCTATCCCCTTTTTCTCCAACCTCACTGAGGCTGGGCCATGTTGTAATGTTGTGTACTCTTCCTGGATTGCCAGCCCTCTCATTTCCAGCTGGTAAATTCTTATCCAAAAGCACAGCTCCTGAACCTGTCACCTCTCTGCTGATGATGTCCCTGAGCCATCCAGAGCTAATCACTTCTGTGTTCTTGTAGCCTTTTGCTCTTCCTTTAGCAATGACCATCTCTCATGCTTTGGCTGCCTAGACCTGTGTTATGTGGCAAATTTTTAACTACATGTATTCTAAGATAGAACCCAGAAAATTTAAATTTCCCTTGCAGCTGGGAAGCTGTTAAATGCCCAGCCTTCCCCAATAAGATGTACCTGCATGGAACTTTCTGGAACAGGCCTTTTATTCTTGGAGTGGCCTGCTGGGGTGATGCTACACATCAGAGCTGCTTGTGCATAGCTTCCAGTGCAGAGAGGTGGTGAGAGTAGTGTTTGCTAGATCAGCTCTGTGGAGGCCCTGGACATGTGTGGGCTTCAGAATCTGCCTCTCAGGCTCTTGGGGTATTCTATGAGACACCGATATGCTCTGATAAATTAATTTATTGCTTAAACAAACCTGAGTGGATCTGTTTTTGCAATGACTGAAAAAAAACCCCACCTTGGTTCAAACACTTACAAGTTTTAGCATACATGTTGTATTTTATTGTATCTCCAGTTCTATTATATTTGGGTGTTTGTTTTGCTCACTAGACTAATCACAAGCACTGTAACCTGCTTTTATGCATAGGTCTAATTTTTTTACATAATTTATATAAAGTATGCACTGTGTTAGTCATTAGGGATATAACAGTGAAAAAGATACAAGTGATCTTTGCTCTTACAAAGTATGTAGCATAAAAGATCTCTCTGCCTGAAACATTCTAGGTATCCAATTAAGTTAGTACACCAGTTCACTTGATCAATTATTTCTCTTGATGGACATTCATGTCCTGAAAACATAAAAATAAATGAGAAATGTCCTTAAGTTTCTCCTAGGCTAATAGGAGACACAGATATGTCAATAAATAATGTCCATGCAATGTGAACAGTGTGATAACTGAAACATGTCCCAGATTCACTGGTGGCATAATAAGGGTGTTGTGAAGAATTCTGCTTGGAGGAGACAGGAAAGAAAGACTGAATTACTGAACTTGTAAATATTTGAGCGAGTGTGTATAAGATTTCCTTTTTTTCCTGTTCCATTTCCCCTTTGCTTCTCTTTTCCCTTCTTCCCTCTTCCCTTCCCTTCTCCTTTTCTTGTTGTTCCCTTTGCCCTTTAGCGTTTAAATCAAGAGCCAGTTTCGTTATAAGCCCTTATTGACCACTCCTCTTCTTCCTTCCCAAATTCCCAGGCTCTGTTAGCAATGTTTCCAAGCTCCCATGATGCCTTGCACATACCTCTGTTAATCCTCTGACCCTTTGATGCATATCACCTATGTATCTGTCAGTCATCCTCCTGCCCCAGGTCAGGGCCTGGCAAGTAATCAATACTCAATAAATATTCCTTTTTTACTTGTATTTTTACTTTTTTGTTTCTCTTTCTTTTCATGTTTTTTTTTTCTTTTTGTGCTTTTTTTTCAATAAATATTTCTCAAGGGAAAATAAATTAAAATTCCAATGCGATAGCAGTAGACTTCCATCAGAATGACCAAAATGATAAAGATTGATAACATCAAATGTTGATGAAGTTGTAGAAAACTGGAAATTTCAAACATTGTTGAAAGGAGCATAAATGGATACAACCATTTTATGTATTTATTTTTATTGACTTTTAGAGAGAGAAAGGGAGGGATAGAGATAGACAGAGAGGAGGTAGGGAGAGAGAGAGAAATATTGATTTGTTGCTCCACTTATTTATGCTTCATTGGTTGATTCTTGTGTGTGCCTGGACCAGGGATCAAACCCACAACTTGGCACATCAGGACAACACTCTAACCAAGTTACGTGGCCAGGGCCAATACAACTATTTTAGACAATTGTTTGGCAAAATTAACTAAAGCTGAATATATGCATATTCTACTACCCAGAGACTGAACTCTTGAGTATATATCTAAAAGAAATGAATGCTTATATCTAAGAAGGTTCATCATATCAACCTTATTTATAATAGCCCCAAAATGGAAACAATCTAGATGTCCACCCACAGTAAAATGGATAGATGAATTGTGGTATATTTGTATTATGGGATAATACACAACAACTTTTCTTAAAAATGAAAAACAACTGCATGTAACATTATGGGTGGTTCTCATAGACTAATACTGAGCAAAAAAAACCCAAACAGAAAAATTTACATATTGTGATTACACTTAAATGAACTTCCAGAAGAAGCAAAATTAGTTATTGGTGTTGGAGGTTGAAGCAATGGTTAACTTTTATAGAACAGGTGTGTGTGTGGGCGGGGGGCGGGGTGCACAGTAAGGCACTGAATCAGGATAGGAGACAGACTTTTGAAGTTTGGGAATACTATTTATTTTTATAATGGTACTTTTAAAAGCCACATAAAAAGGATTTTCCGGGACATGTAAACTATCCTTTATTAAAACCATTTTATACCCCCAACCACGTAAATATGTAAAAATTTGAGTTTTATACTGATGATCTGTGCATTTTCTACTGTATGTAGGTTATATCTTGATAAAAATGTACATGTAAAAATAATTAATAAAAATAAATGTTCCTTGCTCTGGCTCATTTGGTTGGAGCATCGTCCCACACACCGAAAGGTTGTGGGTTTCATCCCTGGTCAGGGGCACTCCAGAGGCAACCCATGATGTTTATCACATCAATATTTCTGTCTCTTTTTCTCTCTCTCTCTCTCCCCCTCTCTCTCCCTTCCTCTCTCAAATCAATAAAAACATATTCTTGGCTGAGAATTAAGATAAACAAATAAATAAATGTCCTTGAGTGAATGAGTCAATGAATGAATGAGCTGGGTCTTTCAAGAGAAAATTAAGAAGGTTTTACAGTGTAAGAGGGACTTTGTGCTGCCCTGAATTTTTAAGCTGGTTTTCGATCTCTTTATACTCTAATAATGCCGAAAATAATCTTTCATGTTCTTCCTTTACTTAAATATTAGTTGCCTTTGCTATTTAATCACAATTGTGAAGTTAATAAAGAAAATCATTAACAGTAAAGCAGATGACGAGAACCTTGTGGGACTGGCTTTTAATTCAGTGTGAGTGACCTATTAAGTCCTTTGGGTACTGGGTACTATGCTTAATTACCTTCTGGTTTTTATTCTTTTGTGCTTTATGAGATGCAAGTACAAATTAATTATTTAGACTCTTGAAGGGAGAGATGAGAAGTTGGCACCCTTGTTTACCAACAGAAACGGAAACCACCCAGTATATGATATTGCCCAAGCCACCCAAAGGCCTGAGTGGAATAGTCCTAATTGCTGGGTGGCCCGACCATGGGATGCGCCTCTCCCATCCTTTTTCAGGCGGGGCTCTTGGTTAAGCCACTTATTCTGACGGCTTGTACAGGTCGCGAGCGGCCAACAACTCCGCAGGCGACCGATGGCAGATGTACCGGAGGCGTTGTCGAAATCAGACCCAGTTCTGGTTCTCAACCCAGAAAAGGGGATGCGGTGCCAGGAGACGCAGCTCCCAAGGGTTCCAGTAGGTGACGCTGCCCCGCACTTGCCGCAAGCGGGGAGGCCGAGACCGGTGGGCGCTTTACCTGGGGCTCCGGACGCGCGCGCCGCACCTGGACGGGCGCCCTGTGCCTCGCTCGCCGCGCAGGGGCGCTGTGCAGCGGCCGGGCCGTCGCCTCCGCTCGCTCTCGGAGGGCACACGCTGTGGTGCTGCTCCTGCTCGACTCTGTCTGCGTCCTGCAACTCCCTGCCGAGGGGGCGGGGACCGACGGCGCGCTGGGAGAGACCCGCGAGTCGGAGGCCAGGTATGTTCTTCCACAAGGGCCGGGCGGCGGAGAGAGCAGCGTCGGACGAGCGGGTGGAGGAGGCAGAGGAGAAGATGCCACTCTCGCTGCCACCTCAGGGCGACCCCGGGGAGCCCAGTCGGTCCAGGACCTCCAAGAAGCACACCCCTTTCCATATCTGGCGCTCCAAGAAGAAGCAGCAGCCTCCGCCGTCTGATTACGGGGTGTTCGTTCCGCACCCGCCCCCGGAGCCCCTTGGCGAGGCCAGGTAAGCTTCTCGCCCACGACCTCCAGCCTCACCCCCTCCGCCTCCCCCCGGCTCCGGCTACGCTAATCCTTGAGTCCTCTCCACGGTCAACCTCACTCGACCCCACCTGGGGGAGGGCAAAAACCCGGGATCCATTTCACCTGGCACGAGTGTAACGGGGTGCAGAGGGATGCAGTCTGGCCTCTGCGGGTGGATCCCTCGCGGTTTCTGGCTCAGACCAAGCACCAGCGAGAGAAGCTTGTGCCCACCCGTGTGTTCTTTATTGTGACTGTCAACGAAGTTATGCAAGAGCCTGCACTATCAACCTACTAAGAAGAGCAGGAGGATAGTGAAGGGGTATTAGCGTAATGAATGGTGGTCGGAACTCTCTACCTTGGGACTACATAATACATTCGATAATGGTGCCTTCATTGTGAAGGCCCGCCACCCTCACTCTTAAGATACATCTACATTGTGCTTACAAGATCTGAATGGGAAAGTGGCAGGGATGGTTACCCGCGTTTTATGGGCAGAGAACCTGAGACCAAAGGGTGAATGACTTGTTCCTGTTGGAATCAGTGGCAGAACTAGGCATGTAGTTATTCAAAATGTAATTCATTGCACTTTTTAAATGTTCATTAGTATCTTGTGGTGGCTTTATTCTGTGTGCAGTTATTCAGTTATACTATCTAAGTTGATACGTTATTAAACAAAAATCAGTTTGAAGTGACAGTGTATCTATGTGTGGTTTGGACGTATAAAATGTTTTCAATGATGGACAGTTAAGTAAATCCTTCTGTGTGTTTTTAAGACACACCATTATGAGCAATGAGGACCAGAATAAAATTGTGCAAGGTTTGCATTTTAGACATTTTTCTTTTTATTCTAAAAATGTCTTAATTTTGCAATATCTTTTTATTCACTTAGTATAAGTTTTATTGAGTGCCTTAACTAAGTGCTGAGATATTAAAAAACAGTAAGAATGGTCTCTGTTATCAAAGAATTATTCATCTCTTGTGGAGACCAAAAAGTAAAGAGTGGGATAAATGTTTTGATAGATGTTAGCTCAGAGGAGGGGATCCAGGGAGGCTTCCTGGAGGACAGTGGATGAAGTGGCTTAGTCTAATGGGAAAAGGGGAGGAGCAAGGCAGGGAGGCTTCCTGGAGGAGGGCAGATGAAGTGCCTTAGTCTAATGGGAAAAGGGGAGAAGCGAGGAGTTCCAGGCAGAGACTGCACCGTGGACATCACCAAGCCTCGGAACAGTATGATACTTCCTGAGAAGCACAAGTGGTTCAGGAAAGTCTACATGTGAGGGTGTAGGCAGGGGAGTGCTACGAGAGAAGGCATTTTATTTTTTCTAATATTTTATCACATTTTTATTTATTCAAAGACTGTGCTTAATTATGAACTGAAATTTGACAAAATATGTTACTTAATAATGATGTACTCAATGTAGAAGTACTTTTCCTACTACTTCAGTAAACGTTTTAAACATTTCCATAGTGGTTGTTCTTATCTGACCTGGTCTCATCGTTTCCTGGCTATCAAAATATAACCATTCACAGCTATGGGCAATTTATTCAAATACAAGTGCATTTTAGAATAAAACTTAACTTAGGAGCTTTTGCTGCTCTCCTTGAGCTGCTTGTACTTTAGTTCTGTCTTGAAGCACTCTATTCGTTCCTTCAGAACTATGATGAACTTTATACTAACAAATGTTCTGAAAACTGAACATACTGGTCTGTTTTGGGGATGTTTCTCTAGTTAGATCATCTTTATAAATATTTTATTTCCTTCTGAGAGAATATACCTGTTTCAAGTCCAAGGGAAGTGGTCAAAGTGCACTGAGGTTTCTGGCCAGTCATTGGCCAGTGTGGCTCCATTCATTCCTGTCCAGGACTTGGAGGCAATGGAACTTGGCTGGAAGGTACAGAGCATACTGGGGCCTTCATCTCCACATAAGGATGGGACAGTCAGGTGGCCACACATGTTTTCTGAACATATGCAGTTAATATTATGGGATTTTAGAGCTAACAAAAACAAAATGTCTGTATGACCTTGGGCACGTATCTTCATCTTTCTGAGTTTCTTCATCCGGAAAATGGAGAAAATAGTAATACAGATTCTGTAAGGCTGTAGTGAATATCAAATGAGTGTTTATGTCATTAAATGTAAAATTTTTACCACAGTTCTGGGCAGAAAGTAGAAACTCAGTAAACGTAAAACCACCGCCATCATCAGTATTATAAATGCAAGGATCTGATGGAAGAAATGGAAAAAATAGGGTTAGATGGGGGAAATGCTTTTCTTCCAAAAGAGCCTAAAACTCCAATGATGATTCAAAGTTTATTGATGACAGATTTCTGTACTCTGCATATATTTGTGGCTTTTAGTGTAGATGTTCTAAAAATCAATGAGAGTTGCTTGCTTTCTTTACATAAAATAATTTGAACATGGCTCCCTCTCCACCTAGAATATACCCTTAAATGTCTTCTTCAGCTTGGTTTTGGTAAATGTGTTAATGTTGTTTTTCATAGAAATAGAGCCATTGGCCTCCTGAGTCAGCCCCATCTCTTGTCTAGTCCACTGGTCTCTTTCCATCAGAGGGACCAGTGGTGTGTATGGAGAGGGCATGGTGAGCTCTGATCAGGCTTTCCTTAACAGCTATTAATGGCACTATAATTTATTAGGTTTTGAATTGTACTCCATTTTGTAAACAATTTATTCAGAGTATGGGTTCTCAATCCGGGGTTAAGTCCCTGTTCTTCTACCTACGGTGACACATAGCTGTGTCATCCTGAGCAAGTTATTAACCTTTTTTTTTCCCTTAGTTTTCTTATCTACAAAAGGGGGATAATAAGAGGTTGTTATGAAAATAAACAGGTTGTCTTCCAGTCAAGATGGAGCATAGGTAGACATACTTCACCACCTCACCCAACCACCAAAAGGAATTACAACTAAATCTCAAAACAAATAACACCCAGAACTGTCAGAAAATCGAACAGTATGGAGGTCCAACAACCAAGGATTTAAAGAAGCCATGTTCATGCAGATGGGTGCCTTTTATAGGGAGTCAAAGGAGCTCCACCTAATACACAGAAACAAATACAGGGAGGCTGCCAAATTGAGGAGATAAAGAAATATGGCTCAAATGAAAGAACAGAAGAAAACCCCAGAAAAAGAAATAAATGAAACGGAGATAACCAACTTATAAGACGCAGAATTCAAACCACTGGTGATCGGGATGCTCAGAGAACTCACTGAGTATGGCAACAACTTAAGGGAAGAAATGAAGTTCACACTAAGTGAAATAAAGAAAAATCTACAGGGAATCAACGATGAAGGGAAGGAAGCCCGTATTCAAATCAATGATTTGGAGCATAAGGAAGAAATAAACATTCAACCAGAACAGAAAGAAGAAACAAGAATTTAGAAAATACGAGGATAGTGTAAGAAGACCCTGGGACATCTCCAAACAGGCCAACATCCCAATCATAGGGATGCCAGAAGGAGAAGAGGAAGAGCAAGAAATTGGAAACTTATTTGAAAAAATAAAGAAAACTTCCCTAATCTGGTAAAGGAAGTAGACATAAAAGTCCTGGAAGCACAGAGAGTCCCAAACAAGTTGGACCCAAAGACGACCACAGCAAGACACATCACAATTAAAATGCCAAATGTTAAAGATAAAGAGAGAATCTTAAAATCAGTGAGAGAAAAGAAGAGAGTTACCTACAAAGGAGTTCCCATAAAACTATCATCTGATTTCTCAAAAGAAACTTTTCAGGCAAGAAGGGACTGGCAAGAAGTATTCAAA
>VMDR010037479.1:0-10218 GCA_007922815.1 Macrotus californicus | reverse complement strand
ATCCAGTAAGTGTCAGGTACTTTGCTTGACACTGAAATACAATAATGTATATGGCTGGCAATAAGTATTGGTGGAATGATAGAATGAGAGAATGGATGAACGAATAACAGACAATTATGTAATCATTTGCAAAGCTTTAAAATTGTTTTAAATGTATGAAGTACTTGTGATATAATGATAGGCAAGTAAAATAAAATATCAGATAGTTAAATGGAATGTAGTACTTGTAAAAAGTATAGAAAAAGTTAAAGTCATCCTTATCACCTCTGGATGATACACAAAGTTATGGGTGAGCTTATTTTATTTTATATTGGCTTCTTTATACTTTCCAAATTTATCACAACAATCTCTCATTACCTTTGCAATTAGAAGGGAATGGGTATTTATTTTGAAAAAGTAAAAAAGAAGTCGTAACAATATTTCGAGAGTCATCTTAAATTTCACCTTTTTCAGATGTTTCCAGATTTGTCCTGAATGTGACTTCACCCTCCTTTGAACTTCCATTAGATCACTTGGCTCTCTTCTCTTGTGGTATTTGCCTTGTTCTACTTTATATTTACGTATCATATATTTCCTTCTCTCCACATCTCGCTCATCTTTGTGGCCCTTGTACACTACTTCACACCGAGTTAGAGTAACCACCCTCACACACGCTTAACACGCATACATATATATGGAAGGGAAGAAAAAGATGATAACAGCTGGGCTGGTGTGGCTCAGTGCATTGAGTGCCGGCCTGCAAACCAAGCGGTTGCTGGTTCGAATTCCTGTTAGGGCACATGCCTGGGTTGCGGGCCAGGTCCCCAGTTGGGGGCATGTGAGAGGCAACCACACATCGATGTTTCTCTCCCTCTCTTTCTCCCTCCCTTTCCCTCCCTCTAAAAAAATATCTTTAAGAAAAAAGAAGGAAAAAGAAAGGATAATAACAGTGAAGAAGGCTAAAGGGACAGGACAGAAGAGCCTTCTCAAAGGAGACAGGAGTTCCAAAGGCCTCCTCAGACAGTGCTCCAGAAGGAGAGGAGAGTGTAGTGCAGACTAGTTTCTCAAACCACGATCTAAGACCACCAGGTAAGTCCCAGACCCTTTGTAGGAAGAACTTCACCACCTCAGGGTTTGTCTCTTGGGAATGCCAGATGAGCTGCGAGGAAAATGAGAGGATGGAGGCAACACTGGGAAAGCTAACCTAGTAAAAGCCGGCAGAGTCTTGGCGTTGGTCAAGGCTAGACACCCCTACTCATATTTAACAACCAATCAACAAATCCTTACTGAAAGCCCGCTATGTACTCAGCACTGATTTGGGGAACACTAAGAAATGTATTAAGTGTAAGAATTTCACAATCTAATTTAGAAATCAAAATACACATTCACATACATACATGCCAACACATTAGTGCGTTCATATCTGCATACATTTAAAGATAACTCACACTCAGGCAGTGGGTAATGAGAATCAAATAAATACTTCAGACTGCAAGTGCTGTAAGAGCTTGGAAGACAACGGGAGTAGTGCAGACTGGGGGAGATGGGAAGACTTCCTACAAAAGGTGGGAATTGAACTAGAACTTGAAATAGCTGGAAGTCAAAGGAATTGAGCACATTGCAGGTTTTTTTGTCACTATAAGGTAGACTGAAAGCAAATTACTTTCCCAGATCATAGCAACTATCGAGGTCATGAAAGGATTCCCTCTGTAGGATCCCTAGAAAATGCAGCAGTAGGGAGCAGGTCTTTCCAGGCTTGAGCCCGGAGTGCCCTAGATATAGACTAAAGAAATCCTTGAGGGTGGGTGTCCGATTCCTGCATTCCTGTAGCCATTAACAACAGTCTTTCTATAAGCTTTCTGGTCACAATGGCCAAAGAAATTAGGCAGAATTGAAAGAAAAATTGTGGAATTTTGTCCTCGACTCTGGTTACAGCAAAGAGGCCCAGCCTCTGGATGGGATTCCGTGCACAAATGATTCTGTTTCATGGAATAAACCTGAAGGGCCCATGGCGTTCAAAGATAGGGTAGAAAATGCAAAAATCAATCAGTTTTATTGCCACACAAAATCACCAGCAGTTGCAGGTATCTCCAGGCTGTCTTTCCTTCCTTCCTTCCTGTCCTCTCTAAACTACACTTTGTCAGTGTAGACACAGTCTCAAGAGTCTGAAGGAATTACAGAGAACTGTGGTTTCTCCCAAAGGTGAGTGTGAGAAGCCACCGTATGCCCCTTATGCCTCTAAGAAGTAATGCTTATTTTTTAAATCCAAAGTTTCGACTTTTGACATGAATAAATAATTTATTAATGGTATTTAATAAAAACAGATATCTCTTCACTAGCGTTTCATCAAAAGCCACCCCACTCATCCTATCAGTCTGTCTGTGGTGGATTATCAGGAGTGGTCTGCAGGGTCTTCTGGTCAAGGACTGAAAAAGTTTTAAATCCCTAGCTACACAGTCAGTCCCCTTGTAGGGGAAGCAAAACTTATAAACCACACAGTGCTATGAATGGGCTCCTGCAGGCCTGAACCACCAGAAAGCCCCTCTACTCCTCTCTCACCACTGGCCACACCTGGGACAGATGACCCTTACTCATAGTAGAAACAATCTACAAGCATGAAACTTCCACAATATTACAGCTCTCTTGACTGCGAAGATCCTTAAAAACCATCCAGAGATTGCCTCAGTTTACAAACCTCTGGTTTTTATTCAAAGATCATTAGCTCCTTCACAAAGGGACCACTGCCTAGCATGACTCCTCGTAGGAGTCTAAGACTGCATTCAGCCAGCTGGCCTTCAGTAAGGGAAAGGCAGGAAATTGTGTCATCTTGGTGTGGCAGTGCCAATGCCACAACTAGAGCACTCTGAGCCTCTGTATGGGATATCAGCTCAAGATAACCCTGGCACTTAGCTCCTGGAGGCCAGTACCTAATGCCTCCAAGTAAGTGGAATGAAGTGCTTATTTATGCCACAACGTGGATGAACTTAGACAACATTATGCAAAGTGAAAGAACCAGACACAAAAAGCCACATATTGTATAATTCCATTTATATGACATGTCCAAAATGGGCAAATCTATAGAGACAGAATGTAGATTCATGGTTGCCAAGGGATGGGAAAGGTGTGGGTGGGAAGTGAGTACTTATGGGTAAAAGTTACCTTTTGGAATGATGAAAATATTCTGGAACTAGATACTGGTGATGACTGCACGGCATTGTACTAAATGCCACTGAATTGTACACTTTAAAAGGGTTATCATGGCCCTGCCAGTGTAACTCAGTTTGTTGGAACGTCATCCCATACATCAAAAGGTTGAGGGTTCAATTCCCATTCAGGGCGCATACCTAGGTTGCAGGTTCAATCCCTGGTTGGGGCGGGTGCATATGGGAGGGAACCGATCAATGTTTCTCTCTCACATTGATGTCTGTCTGTCTCTCCCTCCCCCCTTCTCTAAAGTCAATAAACATATTTATTAAAAGTTGTAAATGGTTATTATGGTAAATTTTACATTATGTGTATTTTACAACAATAAAAGAAAATGCCGTGTTTTTTTAGTTCCATTTCTAGAAACTCTATTTGTGTCTTTTTGATATTTGGTGATTTCTTCCTTGTGTTTTGTATATCCTCTCGTTTATTTAAACACGTTACATACATTTTTAAATAGTTTGCATCTGACTATTTGCGGTGGTTCCACAAAAAGTTAAGCACAGAATTACCAAGTGATCCAGTAACTCCATTCCTAAGTATATACCCAAAAGAATTAGAAACATATTCAAACAAAACTTGTACACGAATATTCATAGCAATCAAAGCAGGACTATTCCCAATCACCAAGTGGTGAAAACAACGCAGATGTCCATCAGCTGTTGAATGGATAAACTAAATATGGTATATCTGTGCAATGGAATATTATTCAGCCATAAAAAGGATTGGAGTGCTGATACAACATGGATGAACATCAAAAAACACAATGCTAAGTGAAAGAAATCAGACACAAATGGCCACATATTGCATGATTCCATTTGCATGAATCATCCAGAGTACACAATTCCATAGAGATAGAAAGTACTTTAGTGTTTACCGTGGGCTGCAAGGAGTGGGGACTGGGAAATGACTGCTAATGGGTACAGACTTTCTATACAGGGTGATGAAAATGTTCTGGAATTAGATAATAGTGATGGTTGCACAACACTGTGAATATACTAGAAATGACAGGATAGTATATTTAATTTTTTTAAATCACAATAACTACCATTATTGAGTATGTTTTCTCTCCCTACAAAGCATCATTCTAAAAAGGTTCAAATCCTAGGCCCAACACTTACTAACTGGTTGCCTTTGGGCAAGTTACTTAACCCCTCTGTGACTCAATAACATCATCTATAAAATGAGAAGAACAGCAGTGTCTACCTCCAAAGGGTTCTTATCAGAATTAAATATGTTAATACATAGAAAGCACTATGAACAATGCTTGGCGCATAGTAAGTAAGAATTAGCTGTTAGCTATGGTAATCATTTCAATTAATCCTCACCCCATGAAATAGGCAGTATTAGTTATTCTCATTTTACAGATGAGAAAACTAAGGCACAGACAGAATAAGCAACTTACCAGGTTAGCCAGCTAGCAAGGGTTCAGACACCAGCAGTCTGGCTTCAGAGTCCCTACTCTCAACTATTGCCATGCTCTACCTCACATAAATCTGGTATACCATTTATCCAACTCTTGAAATCATAGCTATTTTTGCCTAGGCTGAGGTTCAGTTAAGCATTTATGGTTTTCAAAGAGTGAACCAATCTAAGTAAACATAGGCAAACACTACCATGGCTGCTACCCAGGTTTGGCAAAACTTGCGAGGGGCACATGACTGACTGAGGTTTAGAAAACAGTACAGTAAATACACCCCGGAAATCTAAGATGTGACAGAACACACCTAAGCTGTTACGAACATACTAGCTGGCTACTGCACACCATGCTTAAAACCTGTATGATTCTCTTGTGTAATAACTCGGCCCAGGCCAACATTGTTCATCAGGTGTCTAGCCAAAAAGAGAGGGAAGCCTGCAGAACCTAGCAAGAGGCAGCCTAAGGAGGAAATATCTTCATTAAAGTCAGAGAGGTACTGAGGCACTGTCATCCTTTGACATCTTTTTGAAAGTGCATTGGTCACCCACATCTATTAGCTAGTTTCCTACCTGCCACCCTATGGGAACATGGCACAGTTCTCCATAAGGCACAGTATCCACACGAAGATGTTAGAATTTCTTTTGAAATCAAAAGAAAAATTTAATATAACCCATCCCTGATTATATTTACCTTTATACCAACACAGTTGTACAATATAATTTTTTAAAAATTTATGACCGCCCTGGCCAGGGTGGCTCAGTTGGTTGGGCATCAACCGGAAAAGTGAAAGATGGCAGGTTTAATTCCCAGTCAGAGCACATGCCTGGGTTGTGGATTCAGTCCCAGTCAGGGCACTTACCAGGGGCAACCAATGGATATTTTTCACAAGATGTTTCTCTCCCTCTCTCATTTCCCTCTCCTCTCTCTAAAAATAAATAAATTAATTAATTTTAAAAATCTTTTAAAAGGTTATGACCGTGGGCAAGTTGCCAGGCTTTCCTGGGGCTCCGTCTTTTGGTGGAAAAAAAAAAAAAAAAGGCGGCATGGTGGGGGGAATGATAATAATGGTCGTTTAAAAGGCTAAAGTAAGAGAAATTCTGTACGGTGCCAAGCAGAGAACCCATTATTAGAAGTTATTCTTATGAAATGAAGGGCATTAACGCATCCCGGAGCATCCAGTAAACACTTCGTGCAGTAAGAACCAAAGAAGCCTTCAATGGTAGCCTGTCTCTTTTTTAATTTGACACACTAGCGGGGGTGGGGGGGAGGAGAGAAGGACAGCTCAGGAAGATAATTCTATTAAAAAAGGGAGGGGGAGGGGGGTAGTGATGAAGGCGGGAACAATTCCCAGGTCTACAGCACTGGCCCGGGAATAAGACCTGCTTTAGGTGCATGGAGAGCTTGGTCCAATAAGAAGAGCAGCAATCCAGCACAGCAAATGTTGCAAGCGCCGGGATGAAGGAAGCTGCCCCGTGCAGCGTGTATTCTTGGATGCACTAAGCCAGAGGTCTCCAACCCCCGGGCCACGGACCTACTAGGAAGCCGGCAGCACAGCAGCAGGGGAGCGGAGGGCGAGCGAGCGAAGCTTCGCTCGCATCGCCGCCTGAGCTCCGACTCCTGTAGCGGCGGGCTGGTGAGCAAGGAACGCTTCGCTCCTATTACCCACTGAGCACCAACTCCTTTCCCCGCCCCCCACCCCGCCGTCCGTGGAAAAATTGTCTTCCACGGAAGCGGTCCCTGGTGCCAAAAGGGTTGGGGACCGCGCCTAAGCGTTTGGCAGGTTTCTACATTTGCTGTCTGAGGTGGACTCATTACTAAACATCTTAAGTCCTTGGAGCTTTCTCAGGAGACACGTGGGATTTCTTGCCGCGTGCATGTGAGCACCGGACTGCTCCTCCAAACCCACCCACAAACTCCCGCTCCCAGAATACACGGGAACTGATTTCGAAAACCCTGTGCCATCAGCCTCCACGCTAATTATTTCGTCTTAACCACTAGCCCGATGCACGGTTGGGCGCGAATTTTCAGACCCGACAATCCTATTCATTACTCACCAGCTTCTAGGAGAGTACTGTCGCGCTCAGAGCCCAGTGCGGGATGCATTAATAACTTTACGTACGCTTTAGCGTACTTAGGCTGCGGAGGGCTCCGCGCTTTCCTCAACCTTAACTCTCTTTCCCGCTGGAAAAGCAAGGAACTCTGCGCCATTCACAGGCTGCGGCACGTGGAGGGTTGGGCGGAGGAATATTTCCCAAACACTTAACTAGCTCCAGAAGCTAAAGTGAATTCTTGCCCTTCTCACGTCCCACAAGACGGCTCTCACAGACAAGCAAGCCCCTTCCTCCGATCAAACACTTGGTTTGAGTTGAGATTTATCAGTTAAGCTGCAAACTGGAATCACCGTTCCACACACAAGCGTGCCCACGACCAGCACCACTCCTGTACACACTCGCCGCCCTATTTTATTTAAGCGCCGGGTCTACGACGGCGCCCCCCTCAGTTCCCAGTAAGAGGTAGGGTGCACTGATACAAAGAGTCTAACCGACGCGAGCGCGAACACTTTGAATTTGCGGAAGGTAACGTACTTCTATATAAAGCGCGCCAGTCCACGACTCGACGCCAGAAGCGTCCCGGCGCATGGAGAGCACCCAGCTTTTTACTGGTCCCAGCTTCAGTCGGGTCCCGGGGATCGCTATAAGCACTAGAGCAGACTCTGCAGAAGCGCGAGACTTCATCGACAACAGTCAGGACATGAAGGCGTATTTAGGGAGCAGCTACTACGACACCGGCTACCGCAACCTGGGAGTGGGCGGGGAAGAACCGCGTGGTGAGTGCCCAGGCGGGGACCAGGGTTCGGGCAAACTTCAGGGGAGGAATCTCCCTGGGCGGGGCGGGGCAGGAGGGCTGGATGCTGCGCAGCTGTAGCCGCTACTTCCCCCCAGCGGCTCCCTCGCGGCCTCCAGCCCACCACGGCGGTGCCGACGCCTCGGTCGCTCTCTTCTGCTTCCATCCTTCCTCAGATGTGCCGCCTACCGTAACTTCGGCGGGTGTAACGGGGGGAGACCGGAAGGGTACTCGGTCCGAACCTGAGCTTGGAGCCGCAGCGGCGAACTACTTTGGCGAGGGAGGAGCCAGGCTCTCGGACCACGGAACCCGTAGGGGCGGCGGTGGCGGCGGTGGCGGCGGCGGCGGCGGCGACGGCGACGGCGGCGGCGGCGGCGGCGGCCTGGATCTCCAGCAGCAGCTGGAGGAGCCTGCCCCGCCAGCCGCGGAGGGTCCGCAAGTCGCGAGGAGGAATAAGCGCCGCTACCGCACGGTGTTTACCGCATGGCAGCTGCAGGAGCTGGAGACTTTTTTCCGTCGCCGTTACTACCTCGACTCGTTCGCGCGGTAAGTGGCTTGCGCCGGAGGCGCCCAGTTCTCCAGGGGACTTGGGCTCATCCCGGGACGCCTTAGGGTCTTTCTCAGGACCCATTACCTCCTCTCCTGAGCCAAAAGCCACTTAAGGGGCTCCAGGATGCTGGGGTCCGTCCTAGCTCTCTGGGGTTGGTGCGATGCCCTACAGCGCTTGCGGGGTTGTGTAACTGGAGCGGGACTAGAGTGAAAGGAGTGAGACAGAGTCTAATGAATCCTGCTTTATTTAAGACTTTGGTATTTTGTTTATCGTGGCTTACTTGGAATATTGCATTTAAATGTTTGTCATGAAAACTCAGTTTTTTGCACCTTTAAAATTTTTTACACGAGAGCATGCGACTGCCTCAACCCAGCCAGTCTCGGCCCCGCCACTTGGCGCGCGCGCTGTTTCCAGGTGGCAGAGTTGTGAGTGTTTAAAAGCTAAGAGACTCCTTCCCTCCGCTTCGCTTGCCTTCCTCGGGGCCCTTGTGGTCCCGGGAAGTGTATGAACGGACAGTCCTCTTCTGGCCCGACTGGAATGTGGGGCCACGGAGAGGAGGTGTGAAGTTTAGGGGCGCCTTTCTGGTCCCACTGTATTCAGCCTTCACCCGCCGAAGAACAAAAAAAGAATTTCCCTTGAACGCTCCGCCTTGGAGTTTCTCCTTGAGAGTTCATCTCCCTTTTACAATAAACAAATGCTCTAGTTCAAAACACCGCTCTGAAGGTGTTTTGGCGGTTTTTGTTTGTTTGTTGTTTTTGTTTTTCACGGAGGGGCCTCCCAAGAGAAGATTTCCAAGGTTGTTTTCTGCTGTTCCACAAACAGAAAAATTGATTGAGTCGCATTTAACTAACAGACACACTAATATAGTCCCTTTTTCTATCTTATTTAACAGACAAGTTGTCCATGGGGAAACTCTCCTTAATGGAATCCTCAAGCTGTATCAGAGACAACTGCACTGGGAGGGGGCATAGAAATAATGTACATGATATATTTTCTTTTCTGCACAACTCCAAATACTGAACATTGGCAATTTTTCCCCATCAGAGAGCAGATTGCGGGATACCTGAATTTGACTGAAGCCAGAGTACAGGTCAGTAAATCTTAAAAGAACAGCAGCCATTCTAAAACATGCTTTAGGTTCTGTCCTGGACATGCTCAAGTTGGTGTGTTTTGTTGTCTTTTCCGTTTTAGCAAGTAAGTTCTGAACATTGAGCGCTTTGGGGACTAGAAAATGGGAAAAGTAAGCTCGAGCTTATGAAAATTGCCCATTGCCAGAGGAAATATAATTTCCTAAAGGGACACAAAAATAACACACATGCCTCTCGCCACACACACACACACACACACACACACACACACACACACACACACACTTTTCCCAATAAATAAAGTTTACCTTCTAACACTGGTATCTTTCAGGAAGGATGTTAACCCTCCCTAAAGGAATATTTCTGTGTGGAATCATGTTGGGCTCGGTCCCACCTGGGAAGTGTTTGGATTAATACACTGAAGAGCTAGGTTATAAGAAAGTTCAACTGTACTAAATTATTTAAAATATCTAAAACCAGGCATAAGCTCTTGGCAAAATGAGTGAATATATAAATATTTAGACATTGGGAGTAATGAGGGAATAATTCACACACAGAATACAGTACCTGAGTAACTAATGTATGTTTAAACTGAGATAGGGGGTGTAGCTTAAAAGTCCAAGTGCCTAGTCCTCCTGCCATTGTTTTTAAGTGTTTTGTAAAGCAGTGTAGAGATGGGCAGCCTTAAATTTTAATTTTTTGGAAGACTTTAATGTTAGCCTGAAAACATTGCCAAAATATAGTAATTATGGTGCTAACTGGGAAAGGTTTGCAAGCTTTAGAAAATTATCTTTAAAAATAGAACCAGAAAAGAGAAAGAACTGTACTTTTATGTATACATGCGTGTATTTTTATTATGTATTATTGTGTTATGTATATGTGTACAGTTAGAGGATAGCTATAAGTATTTTGTAAGAATGAGATGTTGTTTATATTTCAAAGTATTCAATTTAATAATTTACTTTTATTTGAATTCGGTACAAGGAACATCATAGTGAAATGGAAAGAATTGTTGAATTTTAAATAAATGTGTCTTTGCCACAAGACATATAATACAATATTCCCTTAAGAACAGAAGAAAGAAGGGGGAGGGAGGGAGGAAAGGAGCGAGAGAGAGAAAAAGACAATTCAGT
>VMDR010037478.1:0-10222 GCA_007922815.1 Macrotus californicus | reverse complement strand
TTCTGATTTAAGATTTATTAGAATTAGACATTAACTTTTGATATAGTTATATATTAATTTATCTTTCTAGTTAGGGGCACAGAGCATCTTTCCATTCATTTAGATCTTGTTTTATGTACTTAAGAAATTTTTTTTTATGATACTTCACCTTTGTCATTATTGAATTCATTCCCATATTCTATGTAGCTATTGTTGCTTTTGCAATAATATTTTCCATATACAGCAATTGCTAATATACACTACAGGAAGCAATCTTTAGAAAGTCAATGGAGGGATTTGGGTCCAAGTGTGCTTGGGGTACAGCCAAAAACAGGTAAACCTCTTCTAGGCAATGTGAAAAGTACTGAGCTATTGTGAGAGCACAGGCAACCTGTCATTTATTCTTTCTATAAACATTTAATAGATGTTTATTATTAGTTACCAGATACTGCTCTAGGATACTGTAGTTAACAAAACAGAGAGCAGTGAAAATACCTACAAACCCCCTTGGCTTTATTTAATTTATATTTAAGTAAAAAGTATGGATAATAGTCAAAATAAATAAATTGTATACTATGTTATATAGTGTTAAGAACTGAGGAGAAAATAAATCAGAGAAGGGAGGTAAGATGGGGTGGGCCAAAATTTTCAGGTAAGGTACGACATGTAAATTGGAGAAGAGCTTTATTAGAAGATGGGCTACAAGCCATGGTTAAATGTTCACCTTTACTCCACGTGAGGTGGAAAGCTGCCAGAGAGTTTTTAGCAGAGCAGTGAAATGATATGATTTGGTTTAACTACAGTTAAGCCCAGTGCATTTTGGGGGGAGCGGGGGCTCCGAGTTGAGAATAAGAGTGGTAGCCATGTCCCCACTCTTATTCTCAACTCGGAGCCCCCACTCTGAGGTAAAAGATGGCAGTGAGAGTGATGCGAAGTGACATATGCTGGAGTTATTTTGAAGGTACAACAGGAAAGATTTGCTGAATAAATGAACCTCAGGTATGAAAGAAATAGGCGAGTCAGGAATGACACCATTGTTCTTTGTCTGAATATCTGGAAAGACAGGGTTACCGTTAAGTTTGATGGTGAATAATGCAGAAAAAGTAGATTTTGTCAGGGTGTTGGCTGGGAGCTCAGCTTTGGACATGTTATTTAAGATACGCCTATTAGAAATCAAGTACATACTGAATTAGTGGCTGTCAAGTGTAGATGCTAGGGACCAGGAAACTATGATAAAGATGTGGGAACCATCTGAATATAGATAATATTCAAAACCATGACATTGCAGATGACCTAGCAAGTGAGTACAGACAGAAAAGAATCAGGTCTGAGAGTGGGAGCACTCACACATTCAGGGGTAAGGAGGAATAGGAGAGTTCAAGAAAAAGGCTGGGAAGAGGGGACCGGAAAGAGAGAAAAAAAATCAGCCAAAAAATGTGCTATAAGCCAAGAGGCAGTTGCATTAAAAGGAGAGAATGTTTAGTTGTGGCAAATGTTGCTGAAGAGGCAAATAAGATGAGAAATGAGAACCAGTCATTGTCTTTAGCAATATGGAGTTAATTGATGATTTTGATAAGAACAGTTTTGGTGAAGTCGTATAGGAAAAAATTCATTGGAGTGAATTCAGAAATTTGATGAGAAAAACTTGAAACAACATATAAATAATTCTTTTAAAGAGTTTTGCTTCAAGTAATAGAGATATTGGACATTAGCTAGAAGAGGATGAGAAAAAGGGAGGCTTTTTTGATATAGGAGAAATTACAACAGTTTTGTATGTTTAGGAGATTGAATCCCAAGGAAAGAAAACAAAAAACTGCCCTGATTGGTGTAGCACAGTGATTAAGCATGGGTCCATGAACCAAAGGGTTGCTGGTTCAATTGCCAGTCAGGGCACATGCCTGGGTTGGGGGCCAGGCCCCCAGGCCCCCAGGTAGAGGGTACATGAGAAGCCACACATTGATGTTTCTTTCCTTCTCTTTCTCCCTCACTTCCCCTATCTCTAAAAATAATAAATAAAATCTTTAAAAAAATAGGAAACAAAAACAGATGTTACAGGAAATTGATGAACAGAATAGATAGAGTGATCTCTGTGAGAAGGGGTGGCATTTAATTTATAAATGAAAGATTGGCTTTGGCCTTGGTCTAGGGCAAGGACATAAAAAGAGAATATGGAAATAGTTACAGGTAGGTGGGTAGATGTGGCAGTAAGAGCTCATGGAATTGTCCTGCTTGCTTTATTTATTCACTGAAAAAGGAACCAAGGTCATTTATTGATAATATATATGGAGAAAGGTGTGTTGGGAGTTTATAAAGAAAGGAAAATGAATGAGATAGTCACCATAGGAGTAGATCTGTTCCAGCCCAAGCTGTGGGTAGCGTATAAAACATCTGTTTTAAAGAGAAAATCATTCTTTTTCCTCTTTTGTTACAGTTCTCCAATTTTTATCTAGACACATTGTCTTATGGAATATATTAGCATTCTTTGTGGTTAGACATGGCTCTTTATCTAAATTATCTAATAAGATTAAGTAGAGACATTGCTTGTAATTTCTGGAAAACTTTCTAAAATTTTTTTGTTTAAAGTAAAGTTTCTGAATTTCTTTCTTGTTTTCTGTTGCTTGGATTGCAGATGTGATGCCTGGTAGTTGAGTAGCCTATTTGGACCATGACGTGATAAATCCAGGTGGCTTAGAAATCAGAGACCAAGACACATTTACGTGCTAGTTCATTACTGAGGGAGCAAGAGTAACATGGACAGTGAGGCTACGGAGGAGAAAGAACAAATACAAAATGAGGCATTTCTTCATCAATAGTTTGACAAGAAAGCAGCTGGTTCCATAATCATGGGAAAATCTGTAGCGTGCAGAATGGGGGCAGTTACTGCTAGATTCTTGCTATATATTGTCTCTTATTAACGATACGTTTCACTTTGGGGTTGTCTTACCTGGCCCCTCCAGGTGGGCAGTGAGGAAGCCAGAGCCTCGGCTTGACAGGTCAAGTCAGAGATGGGCCGTGGAGCTACTGGCGTGCCTACCTCCCGACAATGGTGGAGGCCCTGCCATCCACCAGAGGAGGCTGAAACAAGCAAGAGTAGGATAAAATAAGTAAGTATTGGTGAACAAAGCTCTG
Organism: Macrotus californicus; assembly: GCA_007922815.1. Lineage (NCBI taxonomy): Eukaryota > Metazoa > Chordata > Mammalia > Chiroptera > Phyllostomidae > Macrotus > Macrotus californicus. The sequence continues at coordinate 7,114 of VMDR010037478.1, read as the reverse complement.
CAATTGTCCCCACAATAGGTGAGTTGTGCCTGGGACTACTTTGGCCAGGAACCAGAGCACAAGATCTGTGGGCTCCCATTCTTACTCAGAGGTTCAAGTACCTTCTAAGTCTAAACTTTCTAGATTACATATTTATCTTACAGGGTATACTTAATACATATTTGGGGAAATAGGCACAGAATAAATATGATGCAAGTTCTAGATCCTGAATGTGGAGAGTTCTTAGTACAATGCGATGAGACTAGTGCATGTCAAATGGTACAAGTTCTTAAAACATAACATTGTGACCCTGTCAGAGGCCACTGTGTTCTGCTGATTAAATTGACTTCAATCATTTCATCAAATGAGGAAAGGACTTTTAAATACTCTTTTGCAATTAGCTGGAACATGTAATTAGCAAAACCAGCCTATCTTTTTCACTTTCTATCCTACTCTGAAGACTATAAATAAAGAGCTGAACCATCTGATTTTAAAATGGTTAAATGGAAAAGAAGGAGCAGCCCCACTTCTCTCTATAAAAAATGGTGTGAGTGGAATGACTGGCAGAGAGAGTGAGGGAAGGCTGGCTGGGCCACCTAGGCTGGACTGAGGAAGAAGAAGGGTAGGGCTTGAGGGGAGCCTTGAAGAAAGGACACATATCAGATAAGGTACTTAGTAGATGATGGCATGATAGAACTATTTAAAATCTTTTCAGGGAGGGGAAGGGAAATTAATTAATGCGGCTCCTGTGGTGTGGGGCTAAAGGCTGATATCTCATCAGTGCTGCTATAGGAGTCCTTGAGAGAGATTTTGACTCTGGGTGAAATATTATTATTCACCTTACTGTTTGTAATATTCAAAGACTTAGAAAGAAAACTGACCAGGACAGAAGGGGGAAGGCTAACCAAGGTATTTGCAAAGTAGCATTTAATGAGTTTCTGTATTCTTGTTAATAGAATGGAATTATGATAGTTGGCTGAAAAATGACAAGAAACCAAAAATAAAAGTGGTGTAAGCAGAGAAGCTCATTCCTCTCACATGGTAGTCCAGAGGTGGATGTGGTCCATGATATTAGGGACCTGGGCTCCTCTTGCCTTGCCGCTTTGCCATGTGTGGTCAAATGTGGGTGCTCTGACTCTAGTTGTAAAAGTGATTTGAGACAATGGGAAAGAGAGCAAGGGAGGGATGAGCCATATCCCAGCCCCTTAGAGACAATTCCAAGATGTGCAATATAGCCCTGGCTGATATGGCTCAGGTGGTTGGAGCATGTTCCATACACTGAAATGTTATGGGTTTGATTCCCAGTCAGGGAGCATGCTTGGGTTGTAGGTTTGGTTCCTGGTTGGGGCACATACAGGAGGGGTGTTTCTCCTGTATGGTGCTTCTCTCTCACATTGATATTGCTTTCCCTCTCTCTCCTTCCTTCTTTCCCCTCATTCTAAAATCAATAAGCATATCCTTGGGCAAGGATTTAAAAAAATGATTTGTACTGCATTTACAGAGGTGGGCAAAAGTAGGGTTACAGTTGCAATACACAAATAAATAACACAAGAATAAATAATAATACAAGGATAAATTCTGTTTCTCATACTGACAAATGTAAACCTATATTTTCCACCCCTGTATGTACAAACCATTTTCTGGACTTAGTCATCTAGATACACCAAGTTGAATAATTACCTAGGAAGTATAATTTGTGTTTGATGATGCCATACGTCCAGCTGAAATTTGGGATTCCTTTTACTGAGGGAGAAGAGAACACAGACCTTGGAGGATAACTAGTATCCTTTGTTGAAATCAGCTGAGACACTAGCGTTTGGTCTTACAAGTCCTTTTATAATTTTGAACAATATATTTACACTGTAATTTGTATTTTTTTTAGGATTTTATTTATTTATTTTTAGACAGAGGAGGAGGGAGGGAGGAAGAGAGGGAGAGAAACATCAATGTGTGATTGCCTCTCACGTGCCCCTACTGGGGACCTGGCCCACAACCCAGGGATGTGCCCTGACTGGGTATTGAAGTGGCGACCCTTTGGTTCGCAGGCCAGCACTCAGTTCACTGAGCCACAGCAGCTAGGTGTAATTTTTCAAATTTAGACTAATAAAACATGTATTTCTACTTATTTTATTTTTTAACACACTTTGAGAAGTGTAGAACTAAGAATACAATTTCACATAAATTATTTACATTCGTTTCTCTGGGCACTCACACGTCATGGATCTCACCCTTTCAACGGCAGTCCCTCAGTGTAATGATGCTCCAATTATGTTTTCAGGTGGGCACGTGAAATGAAATTTATTTACAAAATGCTGAGACTATTTTTAAATTACTTTTATTTTCTTAGTATTTGTTCGCCAGTGTAGGCAGGAAAGTGAGACATACTTCCTGTCTCAAGAATTCTACTTAGCTCAGTAGCACAAAAGCCCATTGTGCTAAGAGATGTGCAGGACCTTGGAGGAGACCTCCAAGGATGAGGGCCTCATCGGCCAACAAATCTTCAGAAAGCCACACGGTAATCTTGGGTGCGGAGGGATACATACAGGGAGTTGAGAGTTTATGTAGGAAACAATCTATGGCACAGATCATTGCAGCCTTTTAAAAACTTCAATAAAGTTATATGCTAAATGAAGGACTATCCAATATTTTAAAATCATGAAATTTTTTTTAAGAAACATAAAATCTGTTTTTACTTCTTCCTCAGCTAGCACTACAATTTAGAATTTTGGCTATCATTTTTCCCTCTTTCCTCTCCAGTCCTCTATCCTTCAGTGCACAGGGGCCAGTGCCTCAGTGTATTTTGAGGTAGTGACTTCCCACTGTCAGACCACTGGAGGACGTGATCTTGAATTTCCCCTCCGCGCCAGTTCTAGGCAGGACACACGACTTAGGTTCTGGTAAGAGGAGCACATCCTCCTGACCACTGAAACTACTGTGGGAAATGAGAGCCTCACCCTAGCAAAGCCAGACTCATGAGACTTTCATTGAATACTGTAGCTGGAGAAATATCTTCCTGCTGAAGTGGGAGGCACTGGGAGGCTCAGGGAGGTAAGTCTGATTTCGCTGAAGAGAAGCTGCCTGGCAAGGAAGTGAACAGGCAGCTGAGCCAGAGACCTCTGGAGGCAGGAGTGAGGCCCTGGATCCAGCAGAAACCAAAGCCGGTTCTAGCCCTGTATTCTCCTCTCCTTTTGGCAGGAAACTCTTTTAGGGAACTTAAACCGATATAAGTTGGGTTTCTTCATTTGCATGCGGAAGAGTCCTGGCAAATGCAGGAGATGACAAGAATATAGTGAGTGAAAGGGCCAGCACCTGCTGTAATGTCTACGGATCTGTACCTGTCCTTAGTTCCATCCTTTATATAAGGTTTTCCTAAAAAGTGTTTCTTGTGAATAGGTTTTGCTACAAAATTAATGATTCTATAAAGAGACAACTTGCTGAAGAGCACTGCTAATTATATCAATCTCTTGGGGCTACATTTGGTTGAAATCTCTGACAAATCCTACAAAGGAACCTGGCAATGGTGTTTAAAGCCAATGTTCCCAATTTCATTTGTCCATGGACATCACTTTTCCTCAGAAACTTCTATTTTGAGAAGTATATGTTTTAAAATGTTGCTTTACAATTTCACCTGGAGAAAGATTCTAGGTCACAGGTCAGGGATAATATTTGGATAATATTTAAGCAGTTCGTGACCTTGGAGTTTGATTTTTAGATCAAGAAAAACGAAAAATAAGTGTCTCATAATAACCTAGACCTCTTTCTTCTTAAAACTGAAGCCTTGTTAATGCATTTTGCTAAACTTTGGGAGTGAATGTCATAACTGATCAGATTTGCAACATATTAAAGATGACTATTATTCTGTGTAAGTAATGCAGTGCTACATAGAGTCTGCTGGAAATGTGAAATTTGTCGCACAACTATCTGACAGATCCCAGTCAGGCTGGCTTAACTCTAATACCAGCCACAGTTTGAAAAATAGTATAATTTCTTTTACTTTCCTTGGAACAATTTCTATATTTCAAAACAATTTAAATACATTTTCAGCCCTGGTTGCTGTGGCTCAGTGGATTGAGTGCTGCCTGTGAACCAAAGGGTCGCCAGTTCGATTCCCAGTCCAGGGCACGTGCCTGGGTTGCTGGCCAGGTCCCCACTAGGAGTTGTGTAAGAGGCAACCACACATTGATGTTTCTCTCCCTCTCCCCCTCCCTCCCCCCTCTCTAAAAATAAATAAAGTCTTTAAAAAATAAATATATTTTCAAATCACATTTTTAGAATGAATGGGTATATAAGATTTCATTTGTGAAGGACATGAAAATATTAGCAAAGTATACAGGCTCTGGATGCCTCCAGGAGATATGCAGTGATTGAGAAGAAAACCATAGCAGGTGAAGAAACTGCTTTGCCCTGAGCCTGTTAGTAGACTCTTGGACCCATCAGGCTAGGAATTAGTTTAGATTCTGAGTTTGTGATATGATAATTTCCCAGCTTCATTTTACCAATTCCCCGGTCATGTGGAAAGAAAATAGACTGTAGCAACCTTAGTTTGATGTAAGCTGCAAATACAAATGCATGTTTAAGACCAGTCAGTGTTAAATATGCTCGTTCCCTAAGGGAATTCTCAATCTCATTGTCCTGAAACCACTCAAATGTTCCTCAGTCACTGCTGTGTGCTGATGTGCTTTCCTGAAGTACACCCAGAAGAAAACTGTGGAGACGTTATCAGAAGCGTTGCTGTATCAGCACTATGCTGTCGACTGCTCATAATAATTTGGGTCATGGACAGGTCTGCACCAAGGACTTAGACAGAAGCACCGAACACCTTAGTTGGCATAACCAAGCCTCATATTCTTACAGAAACCTCCATAGTAGGCAGTATTTTGCCCAGGGATATACTGATTAGGAGATAAGAATAACACTAAAATGAAAAGCTTTTATTTTCTGGAGGGATTTTTGGATCTATTGGTTGGCAGGTGTATCTGGGAGTTCCTAAAAGACCCTACTAAACTATTAGAGGGATTTGTTCTAAAAATTATTAAAGGAATCTACTGCTAAAGCAAACAAAAACAAAAACAAAACAAAGACAAAAAAAAAACCTATTAACAAAGGTTACTCCTAGAAAGAGGGAGTTTAGAATTTTAGAGGAAAAAATATGTTTGTTTCATGAATATTTGTACAATTTGGATTTTTGTGAAGCAATTGAGTTACTTAAAAGGAGTGGTCAACGTATTTTTGGTAAACTCAATAGCTGGTATGTAATGTACATCTTGAATTTCATGCAAAAGTGAATTATTATAATTTTAAAAAATAAAGAAAAATGAAACCAAAACTTTTATGTTATACAGCCTTATGTCATGGATTCTAAAAGGAGAGTCATGGTGCATTCTGTTATGTAGATGGAGACAAATCTCATCTCAAAAATGGGCTTTGTCACAAAGTTTATTAATACTTCAATGGGTTGGAACATGAAATGCATTTTTTCCTTTGGAATTAACTTTGCATGGGTGAGCTAATTCCATTACAAATCTCTATGTAGCTCAAGAACAAACAAATATATTTACATCTTTATGAAGAAAAATGTTTTAAAAAACCTCTAACCTTATGTTAGCCACATTTCAATAAAAAGGGAAGCATTTTAGAGTTCTAGTATGAAATGTTAGCACTATACCTGCCTCTCTTCATTCCTGTAAGCAGGATGGCAGGGATTGTCTGTTTTCTCTAGCTATCAATATTGGGAGTAGGAAGGCTTCCAAGAGCCCCAGCTTTCCTGAGATGATGCTTCCTGGTGTGGGACACAGAATCTGAGATAGTGTGATAAGAATGGGAGGCAGAACTCAGTCCTGGGAATTTGAAAGAGAGGAGAACCAAAGGGTGCCCCTGGGGGACTCCAGGTGGGACAATGGAGTTCACCTTCCTCCACTTTTCATTTCCTTCATTGTCCCCACTGCTCAGTGAGTCTTGGGTTTGGCCAGGAGCCCTTCTAAGAGAGGGCCGAGGAAGAAGCAGCCCGTCCAGCAGTCTTCTACGACTACGACAGCAGGACATTCTCTTGCTCTTCCCTCCCTCCTTTTCTTGCTCAGATAAAGAGAGTAGCACCAGGATTGTACAAATCAGGGCTGTGAGAGCAGGAGTCCCGTGGGAGGAAGTAGTTGAACAGGTTTTCCTTCTCTTATCACTACTTTTGCCAGTTGTAGCTGTCAGCTTGGAACTTATGCAGTGCTTAGCCCAAGGCTAGAAAATGAAAAGAGGGAAGAGAATGCGTACCCCCGGCGGGGCATGAGGCTGAAGAGGAGAAATAAAGGCGGGATTCAGATCCTGCTGCTTAAGCACCTGTGGCAGGCAGCTGTCCTTTCCTCTCCATGTCCTTCTCTACATGACCCTAACACCAGCACTTTTGCAATCTTCCCAGCTCGAGAGAGAAAGTAGAGAAAGAGTAAGAAAGACAATAGTAATTTTCATGATTACAACTAATATTTATTGAGCACTATTTACTAGGCATTTTTCTAAGCCCTTTGTGTGAAACTGGTTGAAGCTTCATAATCATCATATAATATAGATATTTATTATCACCTTCATTTAATGGATGAAGAAACTGAGGCACAGCAAGGCTGCATAACTTGTCCAGGTTTATACAGGTGAAGTGAACATGTTAAATTAACTTGTTAATTTGTATGTAATATATTCAAGAGCATCAGAGCAAAATCAAGGACTGCTTGTTCTGTCTACAGATATGAATAACTGTCAGAAGCCTAAGACATGAACTAAGTAGCTCTATGCAGAAATGTTATTTTGTATGTATTGAGTAAATAGAATCATGCTAAAACAGGAATGCATAATTGTACATTAAGATGACATCACTTTTCATAGACTTTTTTTTACGGGCAGAAAACATCATGAAAAAACTAAATTGTTCAAGAAATTATAAATATGAATGAATGCATGAGCCTGAGAATAAAAAAGGCTCTTTAGCAAATGTTCCAACAGGTTTTTATACTTCAGTATAGGGTAATATTTGGGGGACACCGATGGAAGCCCTTTGCATGAATGATATGAAATCATTGTAGATGATCAAGATGAGATCCTGTGTTTTCTTTATTTCATATCCTTTGACCCTGGTGGAAACATTGCCTAGTTTTTT
>VMDR010037477.1:0-10228 GCA_007922815.1 Macrotus californicus | reverse complement strand
TCCCTCCGCCCCCTCACCTCCTCTCCCCACTAACTGTCATCCTGCTCTCCATCTATGAGTCTGTCTCTCTTTTGCTTGTTAGTTCAGTTTGTTCATTAGATTCCACACATGAGTGAAATCATATGGTCTTTGTCTTCCTCTGACTGGCTTATCAAACTAAAAACTTTTTGCACAGCAAAAGATATCATCAACAAAATAAGAAGACAACCTACAAAATGGGGGAATGTATTTGCCAATACATCTGATAAGGGGTTGATATACAAAATTCACAAAGTACTTACAAACTCAACACCAAAAAAGTCCAATTAAAAAATGGGCAAAGGACCTGAATAGACAATCCAAAGACGACATACAGATGGCCAATAGACATGAAAAGATGCTCAACATCACTAATCATCAGAGAAATGCAAATAAAAACCACAATGAGGTCCCATCTCACACCTGTCAGAATGACTATCATCAATAAATCATCAAACAAGTGCTGGTGAGGATGTGGAGAAAGGGGAACCCTTTTGCACTGTTGGTGGGAATGCAGATTGGTGTAGCCACTGTGGAAAGCAGTATGGAGGTACCTCAAAATATTAAAAATGGATCTGCCTTTTGACCCAGTGATCCCACTTCTGGGGATATATCCAAAGGAACCCACAACACTAATTCGAACAAATGTAAGCACCCCTACCTTCATTGCAGCATATATGCAATCGCCAAGACATGGAAGCAACCCTAATGCCCATCAACAGATAAGTGGATAAAACAACTATGAGACATTTACACAGTGGAATACTACTTGGCCGTAAAAAAAAAAAAAAGAAAGAAAATTTTCTACCCTTTGTGACAGTATAGACGGGCCTGGAGAACATTATGCTAAGTGGAATTAAAGCTAAAATTTTTGTAACTATAGAGAAAAATAGGCAAGCTCCCATGTTATTAGGAGCTTTTTTAAACATCACTATTTTGGTAACTGTCAGTCCAACCAGAGGAAGAAACCATTAAGAATAGCGGTTGTAATCAGATTATTAACTGTACAACCTAATGTGCATTTATAGAACATTCCACTCAACAATTAAAGACAACAAATTCTTTTCAACCAATATCAACAATATTTTGGGCCATAAAGAAAGTTTCAACAAATTTCAAGGGATTTGGCATCCCACTAAGTTCTCTGAGCACAAAGCAAAAAGGTAAGTAATAGTAGCTAAAAGATAACTACGATCAACCTCACATTTGGAAATGTAAAAACACACTCCTAAATCACTCACACATCAAAGAAGAAATCATATTATACTAGAAAATATCTATAGCTAAACAATAATACTATGTAACAATTCCCTGCACTGTGAAATGCAATTAACACGGTACTGGGAGTGAATTGTATAACCCCAAATGCTTGTATTAGAAAAAGAAAAAAGATTGAAAATTAGTGAACTAAGTATTTCTCTTGGAAAGTTTTAAAAAATAGTAAAAGGAACATGTATAAAGGACATGTGGACAAAGCCAAAGGGGGTGGGCTTGAGGGTGGGAGGCAGGGATGGGTGGGGTGGGGGGACACAGTGGGGAGAAATGGAGACAACTGTACTTGAACAACAATAAAAAAATTATGTAAAAAACAGTAAAAGAGAGACCAGCAAATTAAACCCAAAGAAAGCGAAAGGGGGAAATTATAAAGATAAGAGAAGAAGAAACTAATAAAATAGAAAACTAACACACAATAGAGAAGATAAAACAAAAGCCAAAAGTTGGCTCTTTACAAAGAGTAATAAAATTAACAAATCTCTCGCAAGATTGATCAAGATAAAAGGTAGAGAACATATGAATAAACAATATTAGGAATGAAAAGGGGGCTTAATTACATATGCCACAAAATTAATAAGATAAGATTATGAAGAGTTTGGGGCCAATGAATGGAAAATCTTAGATGAAAAATAACTTTAATTTACCTAAATTAGCAAACATTTGAAAGTGAACAGAGAGAGCATTCAGAGCAGAGAGCATTCTGTGAGAGAAAAGCTGAAGCTGAAGGTAGAAGTGGCAATGGTCCTCGGGGGTATACTCACTGATTTGTTTTACAAATACTTACCCAGAAGTGGTCTGTGCTGTCCTCTGGGGCTAGCAACTGTGCAAGAGACAGAGTGAGTTGGCATGAATACCACTTCTAAAGAGTCTGCAGCATGGTAGGAGGAAGTCAAAAGTTCTCTGGAAGTTCAGTGAAGAAATCAGTGATGACCGAGCCTGCGTTTTGTGCTGAAATGCGTCAGGATGAAGGTAAAGAACTGGAGAAGCAGGTTGAAGGGACCTGGATTTGAGATGGAGAAATTCAAACTTTGTTCTGAACCAACAGAGGGTAACGGGGGGAAATTTAGGACAACTGTAACTGAACAGCAATAAAAAAAGAAAACACTGAATTTTTTGGAATAGGCAAAACCACGGTCGGCATTTAAGATTTAGGAAGCTAATATAGCTACATACATCTGGTGAATGGGATTTGGGAATGTCAAAAGGTGAGGCATGGTGACAATTTTGGAGGATAAGGCAGGAGTCAAGATACGTTGTGACAAACTCCCAGATTAGTCTGGTAGAGGAAGACACGGAGCAGAACATTATGGAGAAGCACCAGCAGGCTTAGTTACTGATTAGAAACTAGGCCCAAGGTAGAGAGAAGACTTAAGGATGTCTTAAGATGTCTAAAGTGAGCAAATAGGAATTAAACACATTAATAACTAATCATTATTTCTCTGTTTCAAAGGAATGGTTGCGAATTAATACAATCTAATGAGCTGTAATTTCTCAATTCAGGTAGCATGTGTCCTATGGGAGAACATAAAGGCTCACTCAGGTGTGAAGACTTACAAAGACTGTCAACACAATCTTAAGCAAGTAAACTTTGAAACTACTGCCTATCACACAAGCGGTATGAAGAATACAATCAAGGTCAAAGACAGATGAGAATCGACTTGGCTCCTCCATGCCTCCCTTTGATCCTCACCGAAGTGTGCTGCCCAGAAAGTGGGAACCATGGAGTCAGAGAAACAGAATCTCAGAGGCCACGGCCCTTCATGGTCTTTTAAAATGGGGATACTGGGTACACAGGAGCCTCAGCAAGCAAGAGTCCACCCTGTCACCATATAGAGAACCTTGTGCCGAGTATGTGCTGCCTCATTCGGCTTCCTGCAGATGTCAGTGAAACCAACCCCACCGGGGACAACGACACGGGAAAAACCCTGCAGAGGGTGTGAGTTCAGTCTTCTCATTTTTCAGATGGGGAAGCTGACATCCCAAAATGGAGTTTCTTATCCAAAACCTGTAACTTTTGAGACATAACAGAGCCAGACCATCCCCTACCACACTACATACTGCCTCCGGGGAGGTAAAGACTCTTCTTGCAGTGTCATGGACTGATGTGGGACCTGGGAGACAATGCTTTGTGATGTAACATTTTAATTAGGTTGGGGATGATCCTGATATACTTCCCAACACCTTCCCTGGATCCCAGGGTGGGCTTCATTTTTACAGCTCCAAGGAACAGAGTCATGGAGCTTTGTCTTGTGATAAGAGGACCCTGGGTGACAGCAGTGTATCTTTTGAGAGAAGAACAGGGAAGTGTCACTAAAAAGCCCCTCAGGGATCCCAGAGAAACCGTCATTAAACATCTCCTGTGAGAGGCAAATGCTTTTCACTGGAGTAACCCATGGACCACTGCAAGCCCCTTGAGGACAGGTTCTATGTCTGAATGTCTCCATGGGCCTGACACAGAAGTTCTGAGTAGTAAGCATTCAATGAACTCTTCATTGGCCTTCTCTGGGAATGCAGCGTTCCAGGTACATTTGCCATCACAAAGTACAATTGCACCTGCATTTTGTATCTACTACTTTGAATAGAGAACTTTTCGCAATGCATGACACCCTCACATCCGTCTGTTCTAAAATAACCCAACTTTTCATAAAGTCTCACATCCGTCTCTTCTAAAATAATCCAACTTTTCTATACTGATCTGTGCTCACCAAGTTGTGTATTTTGTGTAAATGAGCTCCACTGTAATATAGAAGGATGATTAAAAGGTTTCAGACTGTTTGTTTATGCAGTAGTTGCTGACTGCTGCACTTTGGGGATTTTCTGTCTGCATTTGAAAGTTCCTGTCTCTTCTGCAATCTGGCTTTCAGCTGTCACTTCTCTTTTTTTTTTTTAAGAATTTTATTTATTTATTTTTAGAGAAAGGGGAAAGGAAGGAGAAAGAGAGGGAGAGAAACATCAGTGTGTGGTTGCCTCTCATGCTCCCCGTACTGGGGAGCTGGCCCACAACCCAGGCATGTGCCCTGACTGGGAATCGAACTGGCGACCCTTTGGTTCATAGCCCATGCACAATCCACTGAGCTACACCAGCCAGGGCTCAGCTGGCATTTCTTGGTGCTCTTTTTAATTTCCTCACCCAGACATCCCAGGAACCTTGATCCCCCCAAAACTAAAAGGAACATCTCACTTGCAATGTGCTGCTCTGAAAACACAATAAATGAGACCATTTGTATGGGTCCAAGTGGGGTTACTCCTTGTCACAGGCAGTTGTGCCCCTGGACCAGAGTGGCCCTACACAACAGAAGGCTAATGATGATGATGTTGAACTTAGCTCAGTATAAAAACAGAATCATATTTTCTTTGAGGTTTTTGTGTTGTTGTTTAATTTTTTTCAAGATGCCAAGCTGAATTTCTTCTTACACTTGAGAGATACCAGACAAGCATTATTTTTCCTCCTGGTTCAAGCAGTATCCCTCTTTTCTACATTATCGTACCAACACTGCCATATTGTAGTTTGATAGATATCGACAGACTGACAGTCTGGACATCTTGACCATCCATAACACGATTTTACAAAGGAAGCAGAAGGCTGTCTGTAACCCAGATTCGGGAAAACCAAGTATTGCTTTAACCCAGACAACTATATACAATAAGGAAAGCCATCGATTTACCATAGATATTTATTAAGCTCCTACCACGCACCAGGTGCGGCATTAGCTACAAAGATGCTGCCCTTTGAGAGGGACCAAAATGCTGTTGCAGAGTATTGTGCTGCCTAGTGCCACAGGCGGAGGGAACGAGATGTGATTTTTCTAAAAATCCATTGGGTTTGAATTATGCCAGTTCTTCCTTCTTCCCTGTCTCACACTTTAGTGGCACATAGAAGGGGGTTCTTCCCCAGAGTAACTAACTGAACAGAGAGGGCTGGGAAGCAATCAGTGTGGGAAATGCAGAGGAAAAAGACAAAGGACAAACATCCAGCAGCCACTGGGACCCAGAACAGCAAGCGGATTCTCAGGAAGAGGCAGGCATTCAAAGATAAGAGAAGCTTGGGCCAAGGAGCTCACAGACAGGTGACAAGAAGACAAAGTCTCCTTTTGTTTGGTTTGAATCACTTCTGCAGAGATTAGCTGCTGCCACTTACTTTCAAGTTTGATCACATTCACCTTTGCTGTCTGACTTCTTTTGGCATTGCAGAAAGCTAAGTAAGAAAGCTGTAGGGTCCTGTGCTAGGTCTGTACGCACGAAGTCTGGTGCATCATTTACCAAGAAATAAGCATGGGACTGTGAGGCTCTATGCTAACAAGGCCAAGGACGGACTCATCTATAGCAATGTGCCAAGGACACTCTGTGGAAGAATAGCTGGAAACTTCCTCAGTTTCTTCTCTTCCTCTACTTTCATAGTGCTGTTTGTTGAATAAGTGAACCTGTTCCTGGGGTTCTGAAGAGTGTGAAAGGAAGTTTATTTTCAATATTGTTCAGAAGCACATAGTCTAAAAAATAACGCACGTAATTGAACAACTTCAGCAAATATTCTGCACTACCTGCCAAGGCCATAGTTTTGATCTTACATTCAATTATTGATAGATAGTCTGATAGTTTGAGAAAAAAGAGAAACAGAGCTTTTTTGAGCTTTGGAAAAAGAAAGTCCATTTAATAAGAGATTCTATCCTGATTACATAGCTCTTATCAGGAAATCTCTTGAAAGCTGAATTCCAGAAGGCAACTATTGTATAAAAAATGCCATTGAAGAACTGAAAATTATCTGCTTACACAGCTTAGAACAGACCCTGGAGGGATTATATATTTGGTGCAGAACAGAGCTAAAGAATTGTTCTTGTGGCCAGAACTAGACTGGAATTCTTGAACTACCTTTGCCCCTACAACTAAACCTCTTTTCAAGTTTCACTAGAAAATGATCCAGGAAGCAGATAAGAAGGCAGGAACCTGGCCATTTTTGACTAAGATGGCCAATGTACCATTAATGAGGCCACCAGTCACGATTTGCAACAAGAATGGATCGAATCATATTACAGCAGAAAAGGAGCTCAAGCTCAGAAGCCCTCAATGGGCAGAGGTTGGCCACAGGGCAAGGAAGAGATGGAACAAAGCAGGAGCCCACAAATACTGGACACACAGTTTTTTGTTTTTGTTTTTAAATGAAGACCCAGTCACAAAAGTCCTAAGGCTCCAGAAGGACTAAGATCCAAAATAGGACTAAAGACTTTGAGCATGGAAAGCCAAGTGGCCTAAAGTTCACAATTATTTATTCATGATACAGGGGACCAAAGATACTGGTGGACTTCTGTCAATAAAGTTTAAACTAATCGCATCACCCTCAAAAATGGCTCAAAATACCATCTGACTTACAACCAATTATTATGTATTATGTTTGACACTTCTTCAATGCATTCCAAGTTAAAATATTTTGAGGAGTCCTTCCAAATGCAAGACCCATCACGCAGATCATGGGAAACAAGCACCGATTTGCCTGTGCTCCTCTGTCTTTCCACCTTCTTCCACTCCTTCACTGAGTGTTGGATTTGACCTCCCTTCATAAGCACTTCCCACCACATGATGAGTGAACACACTTCCAGGCATTCCAGCTGACCTTGGAGAAGTTACTGTCACACTGGAGCACCCGACAGACACTGCCAGAACAAGTGAAGGCCAAGCAGAAAAATGACCTTGTTACTTTCTCTTATCTACTTGGCATGTCACTCAGCCATTGAAACAGACAAAAGGAGCCCCAGCAGGATCCACTAGTCACAGAGTCATGCTGGTTCTACCTGGAACCTTGGGACTCCCAGGTGATCAAAAATGATGAATGATGTGCCTAATGTCTCTACCAAGCATTGAGATTAAGCAACAAATGAGGAATTATTTTAGTCTGCTCCCCACTATTAAATACAGAAACTACTATTTTAATATCTTGTTCAGAAGAGCCATTTAAACTAATTATGAATATGGATTTTATCTAGGATTAATGAAGACTATTTTATAATGTGCTGTAAGAAAAAAATTTGCCTTTGGGACACCAAAACAAAGAAGTCAGATTCTGATTTTTTTTTCCTCACATTGAATCAACAGCTCAGTGAAAAAAAACTCTATATAAATATATACACATTAGTATTTTCTTTCCGCTGAAATATATATTTATCATATATGTACTCATCAGCTTTCACTGCATGCTGTCAGATGTGGAAAATTAGCTTTTGCATTTACTGACTCCACTGTGGGAAAGAGGGGTCCTTCATATATATTTAACAAAAGGGAGCTTTATTGTTTGTGAGATTGAAAAATAAAGGTTTCCATGCCTTTAAGATCTGGTGATTGGTAATCAGTTTTTATAAATGACCATGAATCACTTCTGTGCTGGCCAGGCTTTGTTTGGAATATGATATGACTGTTCTGTCTTACAAGTGAGGAATTATTAATGTACCCTCCCTGGAGGGTTTCAATTTCACCCATACAAATAGCTGTATATCTACCAAGTATATGTTCCGTATGCCTATCTATGAAATTTAAAATTATATGCTTTGTGTAAAACAGAATATATAATAGACTCTGAAATTGAATAAAACTTATTGGACTCATTTTTTATCCTTTGTGACATTTTTCTAGTAAGGGAGTTCAGACAAAAGGCATTGCCACCAAGGAGCCAGGAATGCAAAGTCCTGTCCAATTTAAATAATCACTCCTTTCTGTCATGTTTTACAAAGAGATGTGTTCAAACATGCTCTTTGAGCCTTTCTATGTTCAGTTCTTAGTTTTTACAAATATGAACAGGAAAAGATCCCCTCCCTACCCCATTTGTATGTTTTTCTTACTTGAAAAAAATATGTTCTTGACAATTGTCTCATTCTAAAAATGAGAGGGCTTTCTTCTGTGACAAAGAGGACAGGGGCCTGGCTCACCTGAGACTGCAATTTTGTTCAGAAACTCACATTCCTCCTCACCTCAACAAATAAGGTAAGAATTGAATTCCAAGATAATAAGGAGTTTGCGACAAATCAGATCATGTCACCTGCCTTCATAAAACCCTTCATTGGCTACCCAAACCACCTGGCCCAAACCCCTTAGCTTGGCTCGCAAAGGCTTTTCATGACCTGCTCTTGATGGCCTCTCCAATTTCATCTCCCTATTCCTCTTTGCTACTCCTTCTCCTGTTCTCCAGGCACCATCTCGACCTTTCAATTCTGGGAATGCCGCATTCTCAATCATTTTGATCATTCTCTCTCTCTCTCTCTCTCTCTCAGATCCCATGTTGTCGATCCAAAACTACACAAACAGTGGTTCTGGCTGAAGCCCTGAAGGCAGAAAGGGCTTACCTATACAAGTCACGTGTACCTATTCCTGTGAAAGTGAATTTCTGGCCTCTCAAGATGAAAGGGGACTCATGGCATCGTATTGCCATCAAATAAATGGCCGCTTGATCTTTTCAAGGCATGGTGTTCATCTGGGTGCTCAGCATTGCTCTCTGTTGCTGGTGGGCTAGGCAGCTGGCGGTGGTCATAGATAGATCAATATTCTCCCTGGAACATGTATCTTATCAAAGTTTCTAGGGTGATTGCTCCCTCTTCCTCATTCCACCCAAACAACATAGTGTCATTGATATGATGGATGAATGTGATGGTCTGCAAGATGACCAGAGGGTCCACATCTGTGCCATCCATTTTAGTAGCCACTAGCCTCACATGGCTACTGACCATGTGAAATGTGGCTAATGCGACTAAGAAATTAAATTTTCCATTTTTGTGAATTTAAATATAAATAGTGAAGCAGTGCAAAATACATTTTTTTGTTAAATTCATTGTTTTGGTAGGATTAAATGTTATAGTAAAGATTACATGAAATAATGTAACGTTGTTGTATTACAGAGCATGTTTCAGGCACTTGCATCATGTCTAGTATTATGTGGAAACACACGACCGGTCAACCGGGCGGCAACAAACTGATGAAGTACAACTTTCTTCAGGCATCAGTGTAATAATGTGCTTATTTGAACATTTTCTGTAATCAGTATGCATTACAGCAATCCCTATGTAAAATGTAATTGATAAATGAAGTGTTTATTATCAATTGTAATGTAATTAAACTGTTTTTGGTTTAAAAACAAATATGAATATCACCGTACTGCCGTCTGTAGCTGAGATTGTTCTTTGACTAACCCCTTTCGTATGCAGCCTGCCCACCCCCTCCCCTCAGACAGCTTTCTGCTCTTCATCTGCGAGTCTGTTTCCTTTGTTTGCTAGTTTGCTTTGTTCATTAGACTGCATATGTAAGTGAGATCATCATTTGGTCTTTTTCTTTCTCTGAATGGCTTATTTCACTTAGCATAATACTCTCCAGGTCCATCCATGTCGTTGCAAAGAGTAAGGTTTCCTTCTTTTTTATAGCCAAGTAGTATTTCACTGTGTAAATGTAATACACGTTTTTAATCTATGTTTTCTTTCTTATTTTTATTGTTGTTCAAGTACAGCTGTCTCCAATTTCTGCTCACCACTCCCCCCTGCCCCACCCATCCCCACCTCTCACCCTTGATCCTACCCCTCCCTTTGGCTTTGTCCATGTGCCCCTTATGTATGTTCTTTGATGACCCTTTTTTCCCCCATTAGCCTTCTCCCCCTTCTCCTCTGGTTTGTTCTTTAAAGGAGATAAATGGTAATAATAGGAGACTTTTGACTTGGAATGGTGAACACACAATGCAATATACAAATAATGGATTATAGAATTGTATACCTGAAACCAATGTCACCTCAATAAATTAAATAAAAATTTTAAAAGAAAAAAGGAAAGATATAAACAAAAAAAGACAAAAATAAATAAATATGAATAAATGTTTTAAATCAAAATAAAGCATATTACTAATATAGATGGAGTGAAGATGCAAAAGCCAGTACTATAATTGGAAAGGTAAAGAAGCAGTGACTAGAAAGAA
>VMDR010037476.1:0-10222 GCA_007922815.1 Macrotus californicus | reverse complement strand
TAGATGTTTTCACCTTTTCTCTGTTATAAATAATACTTGAAATCTCCAGAATTCCTTCTTTGGATCGTTGGCATTGAAACTCACCTTATTGTATATTTTGCCAAGATATGCTTATAGTAGGAATTTTTTAAAAAGATGACATCAGGCAAACAAGTAATACAAGTTTATGTTTAGTTTGGATATTTGGCAAATGTCAGTGTGTTCCCAGTAACAAGTGGATTGTTCCCAAATCTGAAATGTTAGTACTGAAGAACAGATTGTTATGCTCCTCTCACGTGGACTTATTTCAGTGAAATCTGCCATGACCTGGTGATAACTTCTTTACCTTTTCTGACTTTAGTTAACTGACTTGTGATAATCACTTCACGATATATACATTTATCAAATCATTATGTTGTACTTCGGACTAATATAATGTTATATGTCAATTGTATCAATGAAACTGGGAAGAATTCTACGTTGTAGTAGTAAAAGTTCTAAGTGATTTTAATGGTGTTAGGATGGAAAAAGACTTTCTAAGCATTACATAAAGTTTGAAAACAATAGCATTGACACATAAGAGTTATAATTTCTGTATATAAGAAATGTAAGTAAAGTTAAAAAGGAAATTACTAGAAAAAATACATGATCAGTTGTGCACTGCTTAATGACAAGGATACATTCTGAGAAATGAATTGTTGGCAGTTTTGTCATGAGAATATCACAGAGTGCACTCACAAAAATCTAGGTGGTAGAGCCTCATACACACCCAGCCTGCATGGTATAGTCTACTGCTCCTAGGCTACAAGCCCTCCAGAGCAGGTGTCCCCAACCCCCCGTTACCAGTCTGAGGCTTGTTAGGTACAGGGCCATGAGTGAAATTCAAATGAGTCCCGTCCCCACCCCACCAAGTCCACACACAGCAGGAGGTGAGCGGCTGGCAAGCAAGAAAAGCTTGCATGAGCTCCACCTTCAGTCTCCCCATGCCCCCCTCTCTCTCCACGCCCCCAGCTTCGTGGAAAAATTAGTTTCCATGAAACTAGTCCCCGGTGCCAAAAATGTTGGGACCGCAGCTATAGAGCATGTTACTGTACAAAATACCATGAAAGTAAATCAAGTATAACAAACAGGACACAATCAAGAGATGCCGTAAATGGGAGCTGCATGACGCTGCTGCTTTGCAGTCAAGGTTTTTGTAAGTAGAAAGAGCAACCATAAAGTAGCAGTAAAGAGTACAGTTGAGTAAATACATCAGCCAGTAATATAGTCATCTTTTATCACGATCAAGTATTGATATTGTGTACAATAGGTAATCGTATGTGCTCTACTTAATTTTAAAAATTTTTCGATTCTAGTTGACAGTATTATTTTGTACTAGTTTCAGGTGTACAGCTTACTGGTTAGACGACTATGTAATCTGTAAAGTGATCTCCAGGTAATTCAAGACCCACCTGGCACCGTACGTAGGTGTGAAATATTGTTGGCTATTATTTTACACAGCCGGCAGCGCAGCAGGTGTGTTTTACGGCAGCACCACGCACACCTGAGTAGCGCACTGGGCTACCACGTAAGGATGGTTATGATGTCACTAGACAGCAGGACTTTTCCAGCCTCGTCACAATGTTACAAGACCACCGATGTCATACAGTCGGTCCGTCTTGACTGGAATGTTGTGATGAAGCACGTGCCTCTCTGTGGCTGACAAAGAGTTTAAACCACTGCCCTCCTCAGTGGGAAAATGGACAGTAGACTTAGAATATAACAGGGAACAGCTCTCGACGCTGCAGTGTACTTTCTGGAAATTGAGAATAAGGATAATGTGTGTAAAGAGCTCAGTGTGCCCTGCACTTGAAGTTTCCAGGAAAAACAGTTTTATTCACTACTGTGTGTGTGTACACACACGAGTGCATCTGCACAAACCGACTCAGTTTGCCCAGCATCCCAGGAAGCTGCTGTGTTGGCAGATCGAGATGGCTGGTCACCCTCCTGTGGGCAGGCACAGCAGCGGACCTGGAAGAGTGGGCACCAAGGCTTTAACAGGACTTAATTCTCAGAAGGAATGGTTACAGATTCTTTTTATTTAATCTGCTATGCTTAGTTGTATACTCTAATATTTTTCCATAAGTGTACGTGTTGGTTTTAGGATCAGAAGAAAAGCACATTTCTTCCAAATTGACATGTTTAAAAACTTGAATACAGCCTCTAGAGCTATTAACAGCTGTGAAACTATGAAATGATTTCTAAAATATGCACGGAATCGACTGTTAGCATGGCAAACACAGTATCAGTGGTCCAATAAGGGCAGGTTATGCACTTACACTAGTGTGCAGTGTTTTTAGTGCTAATTGTCTGAGTGTCACTTTCGTGTTCAGAGTCACACGCGTCTTGTTGGGTGTTCAGGGGTCAGTGGGATGAGTTGTGTTAAAGTCCCCAGCACTCGGTCAGCACTGGTTCTCCTCACCGTCCTGTGAAAGTTCGACCTCTGTGCCCAGCTGTCACCACTGCTCTCTGCAACGCTTCTGCTCCACGGAGGGAGAGAGTAACTTGAAAGGGTTACTGATCCCTCAAAACCCGCTGATCTCCTTTCTTCCCACAGCACCTGCCACGCTAATTTCTAGTTTTGGATGAATGCTACCATCTATTTCTGCCCTCCTCCCTCCCGGCTGCTGAGCACTGCTGGAGGAACATCATACATCTCGTATCACTGGGCGTCACTAGATGTGTTTGCTCTCTGTCCTGGACTGGTCCACCGTGCCTCGTGTTTTGTCCCTCTTCTGAATCTCCACCACTTGTTCATCCTTCCTTCTAACTGCGTGGCCTGGGTTACAGTCCTCCATCTCATTAAGCTTCAGATTCTCAGTTGCTAAAATAAAAGTATGACTTCCCATCAAGATGACAGCATAGGCAGACATGGCTCACCACTTTGTACAACCACATCAAAATCACAATTAAAATATAGAACAGCCGTCACTCAGAACCATCAGAAATTAAGTTCAATGGAAATCTGACAAATACGGAATTAAGGAAACCACATCCATTCTGACTGGTAGGAGGGGCAGAGATATGGAATGGACTGATCCCTCAACCATGTGTAGTGGATAAAAATTCTGGAGGGATATCTTGGGAGAAAGGAGTTCCAGCCCCACACCAGGCACCCCGCCCAGGGTTCCAGTGTCAGGAAGATAAGTCCCCGCAACTTCTGGCTGCAAGAGGCAGCAGAGATTGAGTGGTAGAAAAACTGTTGGAGCCCCAAGCAGTTCTCTCAAAGAATGCACACTCATGGACTCACATACCCAGACTTACTCCCTCTGAGCTTCAGCACCGGGGTAGCAGCTTGAAAGGCACCAGTGGTATACAGGGAGAAGCTGAAGTGTCTGCCATCAAAGCGAGCAGAGGCCTTTGTCCCTTTTTTAAACCCTTCCCCCACATAGCCAACAAGATGGTACCATATCTGAGACCCCATCAACCTGGCTAACACTGTTTGACCCACCTTGGAGGTCCCCAGAACTCTGCCGCACCCATCTTCTTCCTGCCTCATCTAAGCTGCTTTTCCTTATTGAATGGCTGGTCTTGGGTCATGCTTCACAACTTCCTAAATCTTGTCAAACAAGCAACAGTGGCCTCAGTTAGCCCCAGGCCCAGAACTAGCAGCAGCCAGCCTAGATTCACAGCTTGGCTCCTGCTAGAAATCTCCAAGCCCAGCACAAGTAGCAGCCATCTCCGATTGCTTTATACCTCAGGCAGGATGGCCCCGGGCAGAACGCAGGTGGGGGCTGACCTTGGCCTGCACCACCCTGGAAACCCCAGGGCCAGTGCACCCAGTGGACAGCTACAGACCATGTCAGAGTGCCAGCACCCTGCTCCTGCATTGCTGATCCTTCACCGGGGGCAGAATTGGTGGTCAGTGGTCACAACCAGTCCTTGCAGCTCTCTGCCCTAGGTGATTCCCTCCCATTCATCTGGAAACAGCAACCAAGGCTCAACTACAAGAGGAGGGTGTACTCAGCCCACACAAAGGGCATACCTCTAGTACCCAGCTTGGGTGATAGGGGAGGCTGTTCCACTGGGACCTACAGGACACGTGCTGCATTAGGCCACACTACCAAGACATGGAGTCAGAGCAGCTCTACCCAATACATAGAAACAAACACAGGGAGGCTGCTATAATGGGGTGACAAAGAAACATAGCCCAGATGAAGAACAAATCAACTCTCCAGAAAAAAAGCTAAACAAAATAGAAATCAGCAATCTATCAGATACAGAGTTCAAAACACTGGTTATAAGGATGCTGAGGGATCTCTGTGAAGATCTCAGCAGCATAAAAAAGATCAAGTCCACAGTGATAGATACGTGTTTCCCACCATTCTAATCTTTGCTTGAAAGATAATTTTATCATAGATGATAAATACTGTCATTGTTTTCCTTGAAGTGACAGGCTTGCTTTGTCCAGTTTGAGAAACTGTCCAGTGTGCAAGCCTGAAGAATCAGTTACATAAGTGCTTTTTTCTTGAGACAACGATCCCACTTCATTATGTAGCAGAAGTGCTTTGTATGTTTCATTTTTTATTTCTTTATACCAAATATTTAAAGACTCTGGACTCAGGGGTTGAGATTTGGTAAAATTGTCCTCTATCAAGGCAAGAGAAGCCGGCCTGTGTGTTTTCCTGCCAGTGCATGCTTCCTGAGGAGCACAGTGACCACCGCTACACCACATAGTGTGCCGAACCTTCATTTGTGCTCAGATTATTGTAGTTTTCCTCACCATTGCCTCAGTGCCAGCGCGCAGGCGTGTGACAGTTGAGCAGAAGCACATAACATGTATTAGTGTTAGTATGAAAATGAGCTTGGCCTTGCAGAATCCCTGAAAAGGTCTAAGAACCCTCAGAAGTCCATGAACCACATTTTGAGAATTGTTATTCTAGGCTTAAGGTTTTGTTAGGTGTGTTCAGTGAAATTGAGACACGAAAGTAAAAGATATCACAGTTACAGATCAGACCATGGACTGTGGCCTGGACAGCCCTTGTACTTACTTTCTATCTATCTGCTCTTTCTGAGAGGACACCGTGTGTGTTTGTCAACTTATTTATTTGAGACATGACAATTACCTGCTACATAAGCAAAAGGAGCAATTTATGATGCTGAAATAACATTTGGGAGTGAAGAACTGTAGCTTGGAATGCTAGACAGTACAAAGGATTTAAGGACCAGAGTTCTAGTCCTGCCTCTGTTATGAGGTTTACTAAGTTCTGGGCATGTCACCTGACCTTTCTAATCCTCAGGCTTCTCACCTGTACAGTGGGATGAATATTATTTGCTCCCACCTTTCTCAGGGTAGTTTTGATATTCAAGTGATACCATCAGTTCCTTACCCCAGGTAATATCTTCTTTATCTTTATTTTTGTAGAGCTGTGCTTGGTGTGTGGTGGATGTTTATTGAGTTAACGAATTAAAAAAAATTTAATTATGGAAGTTTTAAACATACACAAAAAAAGAATTGTATAAGGAGCCCCTGTCTACCCCTAATACATTTGTAACTCTAGAAAGTCAGAATGTTCTCATATAAACAAAAAGACAACCAACAAAATTAAAATTAGATCCTTAATGTCATGATAAAGTCCTTTCACATTCAGTTATGTCCAATTGAATTGAAATACAGACATATATATGTGCTTACAGTTTCTTTGCTCAAGTCAGATCCACACAAAGTACAATCATTGCATTTGTTTCTTATGACTCTAGGTTTCTTTTAATTGCGAACGTTTTTATTCCTCCAGCTTCACCCCTTTTTGATGCCTTTGCCTCATTGGAGAAACTGGGGCTAGTTTTGTAAAATTTTCCAGTGTTCATTTCCCTGTGGTGTTACTTACCTTTCCTCTATTTGCTACATTTCTGGTAAACTGGAAGTTAGACCTAAGTGTTTGATTCAATTCATAGTTACCTTTTGGCAAGTATGCTATATGTATCAGTGGTGCTGTGTACTTCCTACATGTATCTCATAGGAGGGACATGATGTTTTCTTGATGCCTGGCTTGATCATTGGGTTCAAGTACAGGCAGCATAGACTTCCAATTGCTCCCATGAACCTCTCCTGTAATGGTCCTAGCATCCATTGGCAGTCATTGCCCGAGTGACCGAACTTTGGACCATGAGGTGCTAAATACCTGAGTGGGGGCTGCATTGAGGTACTATTATAATTACTACTAATAAGGTGGGGTAGTATTTTTATTTGAGCAAAGTCATCAGTGAAATAAGAGCCGTATGTAGTAATAAGTCTCCAAATTAGGGACTGTAGATTTAACAGTGAGGACAATTTTATATATGGTATAGAAAGAACTAACTTTTTTCCCCCATCACAGTAGATTTAGAGCTTGTGTCTCAACATTGTCACATTAAAACAAATGCCTTTAAACTGTCTTTATCTTGTTTTGTTTATCCTCACCCGAAGACATATTTTCATTGCTTTTAGAGAGAGAAAGGAAGGGAGAGAGGGTTTAGAGAGAGGGGAAGGGAGGGAGAAAGAAACATTGATGTGAGAGAGGAACATTGATTGGTTGCCTCTTGTACAACTCAACAGGGAATCGAACCCGTGGCCTTTTGGTTTTGGGAAGTACGCCCAACCAATTGAGCCACATCTCTTTTTAATAAAAAGACTCTCTGAAACCATTTTATGTCTAGATTACTTTAAGACTTGATTGATACAATTTTCAGAATTAATAAAATACAGTAAGATTCCAGATGCTGAACAGAACATGGCACACTCTTGGAGCTCTTCTGATAATGAGATTTATGATGTTAGCTATGGATACCATAATTTTTGTTTTATCATTTCTGTTAGAAATCAATGATTACAGCATTTTGTTTTATGTGGTTCATAATAAATCCGTTTGTACAGATTATCATTGAACTCACATGTTGGGAAATTAAAACTGTGTGCACATTTGGAAAATATTGTTGGTTACTTTTCTTTGCTGTTGGATTTGCATGTTAAAATGATACTGCAAGAAAAAGATGTGCAATACTTCAAGTTTAGACTAGGGATTGAGGACAGGTAGCGTGCTCAGGAAATCAGTATACTCTCTAAGGAACCAAAAATGCTTTGCCAATTTCTTGAAAAAATGAAGGATTGTTTTCAGGTTCTTGACAAAGGGATATGAAATTTTATTTAAGGATATATTACTAACTTCTTTCATTCTTCAATAGGAAAATAAAAAATATTTCAAGCGTAGTGAACTTGCAAAAAAAGAAGAGGAAGCATATTTTGAAAGATGTGGCTATAAGGTATGAATTCCTGCTTTTATGTTAAACTGTCTATTTCTGAGTTTAAATTTGTACAGCTGTTGTTAAAGTGACAAAATTATTGATCTCTGTTCAATTTATCAATGTTATACATTAGCCTGTAAGTGAGAAGCCATCTGGAGAGGTATGAGTTCTAGTTTTCATTTTTTTTCTTTTTTATCTTGAATTCAGGAAAACGCATGCATGACTTTTGGCTTGGAATGGTTTGGGCTTCTGTGGACAGCATGAATTGGCTTGAGATCAAAGCTTGATTTTTGTTTTTTTAAATTAAATATTGGATCTGATGCTCCCTTATTTTCATTTCCCCACCACTCCTATCCTCACCTCTCCCAATAAAAGTCTATTTTTAAAGGGCTACAAACATTTTATTCCTTCAACAACGGTATTAGCAGTGGTATTTTCCTTGCTTCCTTCTGAATATTTAAGCCAATGCCTTTGTGTTTGCATTGTTAAATGCAAGGATGTGTTTGCATCCTTTGGCCCTAAGTACCCCTGCTTGAACTATAGTGCCATGTAATATTTATATTCTTTTTTGTAATAAGAAACTGCATTTCAAATATTGCCCAGTCTCTCGGATAGAAAATGTAATGTTGAAATATTTGTTAGAAACCAATGGGTTTTCTGGAAGGCTATATATTTTAGAAGCATGACTGAAAGTATCTTTGAGATTACCTAGTTGAATAACGTATTGGGTTTTTTATTGGGAGGGGTTAATGGTTATGAGGTGAAGTTATGTTTAAATTATTTAAAAAAGACTGTATCTATTTTAGTAATTTCTTTAATCAAATTTCAGAGACTCTCTGAAATACTTTTGCCAAATCATAAATGTGAAGTCAACTTTTTGCTTGTGAAACACCAAGTTAAAACATCCCTCTTGTGCATGTTATGTTCAGAGTTCTGGCAATAAATTGACCTGGCACAGCATTTCTAGAGGGAAGCATGCGTGATGCAAATGGCTTGTGTATGCACTTGGTTTTATTTTGTAGTGTGGGAAAGGGCAAGTTTGAAAAATGTCACCATATTTCTGATAGGTTTCTAAAATAGGAGAGGTTGTGTTAGTATTTTGGTATTTTCCATGAATATATTGATTTCATTTACTTCTAATTTAGGAAAGTAGAATATGTTTTGTGTGAGTAACCATCGAATAGATAATTCAGAAAGAAGAATTCTCATGTTTTGCTTGCCCAATATTGTCTAACTTCTACCTCTGGAATGAGAATTACCCTGAGTTTTGTCTGCTGACTTGTAGCTTTCCCAAATCTTTAAATTGAGCCTTTCAACTTTTTCAGAAGGTAGGAAAACACTTCTTTAAAATGGTGGCATTTTTGCTTTGCGCAGGCTGCTTCAGTGACGTGTCAGTGCTTTCTTGCTTATGTAGAGGAAAGCCCCGGAACAGACCAATTACTGTAAAGGTGGTGCTTGTCATGTCGGATCCAGCTGCCAGTCAGTAATTAAGACTGCTTTTCATCCTAAGGTTTTTGGAGAAATAACCTGTTTTTATGCTTAAAAAGAAAGCACAGGTTATTCTTTCTAAAGCATTTTTAATATTTCCTTCTTGGTAGTAATGGAAATAGAACCTGTATTGCTTTTCATTTCTTTCTAGAAACAAGTTCCCATTTTTTTAAGGCTTGATGCTGATTTGGTTTGTAAAAATAGGATAGTTTTTTTAATCGCAGTTTTCTTTTACACTATTAATGTTGATAACCCTAACTGTTAAAACATAGAGTCCTAAGTTACGTAATTTTAAACCATACAGCCTTTCTTAGTTGAATGTGAGTTTTTCCTTAAGGTTGATCTTTTCTATTTCTTTGACCTTACTTCTTTTGGCATTTTAGATTTGTCTTTTGGTCACTTGGGAAACCATGTTTCAGTATCGTTTTACAGAGCACACAGTGGGCCTTACAAATTGCCGAACTTGATTTTCCCAAACTGTGACTTGGGCAGCAGACTCAAGGAAATACATGAAGAGATTTTTTTTTCTCTGCAGGTTCATATCAACAAGTATGTCCATGCTTTTCTTTGTGTGGTGTTCGTAGAGAGGCACTGTTTTTCATGATTTTCTCACAAGGATCATAGCCCCACTTGTGGGCAAGGTCTACGTAGCATTGGAGATTCTTCTACATGTCCGACAGTGATTTCTGTGCACTTGCGATAATGCCTTTCAAAAACTAGGGGAGAAAAGAGCTGGATGGATCTTGAGGCTTCACTGGTTTCTGTGGGAAAGCAGTTCTGTTCTTTGACCTTCATTTTGAACCCGGAGCAAGGATCAGACAACCCTGTACGATGATTTTCTGAAAGAGGAGAAGCACGTTGACTGTTTTTCGAGAAAAGAGTAAAATTCCTTAGAGTCGAGGGAGAAAGTGAGCCTAAATTTCAGCCCTTGGGAGGCTCTGATTCTGGAGACTGTTAGACTTGTCGCTCCTCTGGAGCAGGAGCGCCATCTCCAGTGTGCATGCTTCCCGTTTGTGCTGAATGGGGTTGGGCAAGTTGGATTAGCTCTTAAAAGATGCCGTTTATAATGAGCTCTTTCCTTGAAGGAATGTTTAGAGGACCTTGAATATTTAAAACATTTAACTTTTGTGAACAACTAAGCTAATAGAATGATAAATATTAACTGTATCTTAAAAGCTGAATTTCATTTCTTTTTTTGCTTTTATAGATACAGCCTAAAGAGGAGGACCAGAAGCCATCAACTTCATCGAATCCAGTTTTAGAACTTGAACTGGCAGAGGAAAAGTTACCCATGACTCTTTCTAGGCAGGAGGTGAGCTTACGTAGAGTGTTTGTGAAAAGAAGAAACTGCACAGACTTGGCATTTACCTCTAGTTCTACCCAGTAGTTTTACGTGGTCATGTCCCATAGGAGGTGACTTACGGGACTCCGTTATTGTGCAGCTAGCCAGCTTTCTTCATGAAGTTCTAAATTGTCTCTGCTGCTCTTGATACTG
>VMDR010037475.1:0-10219 GCA_007922815.1 Macrotus californicus | reverse complement strand
GGCAGCTTCAAGTGCTTAGAAAAATGCAGAGAAACTGGATCACTCACACATTGCATTTGGGAATGGGAAATGGTATAGCCACTCCGGAAAATAGTTTGAAAGTTTTTTTAAAAAAACTTAACATGCATTTAACATGTGACCAAGCAATTGTGCTCTTGAACATTTATTCCAGAGAAATACAGATTTGCGCTCACATAAACATCTGTACACAAATGTTTATGGCAATTGTATTCATCATAAAAAAGAACTGGAAAGATCCCAGATGTCTTTCAACAAGTGAATGAGTCAATAAACTGATACATCCACACATCAACTGCTATTTGAAATAAAAAAGAAGGAACTAGTGATACAGGCAACTAGCGGGATGAATCTCTAGAGAACTATGCTGTGTGAAAAAGCCAATCCCAAGAGGTCACAGAGTGTATGATTTTATTTATGTAACATTCTTGAAACAAAATCATATCAATAAAGAATAGATTAGTGGTCAGGGATGAGGATGCTCAGGGAAGAAAGAATGAATGGTGATAAAAGAGCAACATGAGGAATCTTTGTGGTGAAGGCAATGTTCTCTGTCTTAACTGGATCAATGGCAATATCCTGGCTGCAATAATGTTAGAGTTGGTAAGACATTACCATTGGGAGTAGCTGAGTAAAGCGTACATGGTATTTCTCTCTATATTTCTCATAGCTGCTTGTGAGTCTATGATGGTCTCAAAATAAAAAGTTTAATTATAAATATTTATTTAAAACTTGAGAATAAATGTTATCTTTAAACATTTTCTATAAGTCTTAGTAAATGCAACGTAACTACTTTTTCTCTATTTTATTCTTTTAATTTTAGATGGTTTGTTCAGGTGCTAAAAAAATTACATTTTTTTTTCTGTTTTAGGCAAAGAAGGATGCATCGGCATTACTCAACCAGCAGATTAGTGGACTCACTGTGCAGAATAGACATGGGAAGTCAGCTGTAAATCCAGTGTTCCAAGGCCATGCAGTGCCACCCGCACTTCCTGGGCTCACTCACACTGTAGGCATATGTCTTCTTTGAACTCACTTCCAATCTGAAGCATCACAAGTCTACATTAAGTTCAGTGTTGCATCAAGGGCTGTAATACATGAAGAGACAGAAAGTTGTCCTTTAAGACAAATTAGTGACTTTTTCCACTTCTGATATAACTAGAATTTAGATGTAGAAAAACCTTTTTTGGACATACTAAAGGATGGAAATTTCTGCTTGGCATATAGTAAGTACTCAACAGTTGTAGGTTTCTTTCCCCTTAATAAACAGGACATCTTCTGGAATTTCTTAAAAGAAAAAGAATGAATATCCCTAGCAGCCTGACATGATTTATTATATCAGATTTATCATTAAAATGAACTGACAATTTCCCTCATAACATTCTCATATGAAAGTAAAATTGACAATTTCATTTTAGACTTACACCTTTTTATTGCCCTTGAAAGAGGATTGAGCTAGGAATCTGCATAATTTATCACATAGTTACAAAGAATTCCACAGTCACACATGTCATATATATAGTCTGTTCAGAAGATGTCCAACTGTTGTTAATATAATGAGAATAGTTTGCACGACATCGATGTAACCTGGCAGCCAAGGAGAGTGGACTGGAATGCACATGCGTGAACAATGAGGGCTTCACAATACTAGTCAGTGGGGGAGGTGGACTCCACTGAGTGAGCATGTGTACTGTGTGGCCATCACATTCAAAATGACTGAGCAAGTAAACAACGAATTGGCATCAAATTTTGAACATTAATTTGAACATCTGCATTAAACTGGAAAATTCCCCTTGGAAACTTTTGGGATTATTCAGGAGGATACAGCTATGGGCAACTGGTAGTTGGCAGCTTCATCACAACAACATGCCTGCTTGCGCATCATATTTTGTGCAGAGTTTTTTTGTGAAACATCAAATCACTCCGGTGACTCAGCTGCCCTATGGTCCAGATTTGGTGCCCTGTGACTTCTGTCATTTCCTAAAACTAAAATCACCTTTGAAATGGAAGAGATTTCAGACCATCGATGAGATTCTGGAAAATACAATGGTGTAGCTGATGGCAATTGGGAGAATTGTGTGAAGTCCCAAGATGTCTACTTTGAAGGGGTCAGAGGTGTCATTATCCTATGTACAATGTTTCCCGTATCTTTTCAAAAAATATTTATTTATTTACTTTTAGAGAGAGGGGAAAGGACAGAAAGAGAGGAAGAGAAACATCAGTGTGTGGTTGCCTCCCAGTTGGGGACCTGGCCCACAACCCAGGCATATGCCCAGACTGGGAATTGAGCCCTTGACCCTTTAGTTCGTAGACCAGCACTCAATCCACTGAGCTGCACCAGCCAGGGCTGTTTCTTGTTTCTTGTATCTTCTTCAACAAATGTCTCTTTTTCATATTAATGGATGAGTAATTTCTGGACAGACTATATATAATCTCATATATATCCTCATATATGTTCATATATATTCTCATATATATCCAGATAGATATATAGATGTAGATAATAGATGATACAGATGTAGATGATATATACATATAGACATAGACATAGATATAGATAGATATAGATACAATTTTTTTCTTTGGGCTAAGAAGTCCAGAGGTTTTGTTTATCATTATCTAAACTGATTGCTTTTTGGCCCTGTCTGGTGTGGCTCAATGGATTGAGCACTGGCCTGTAAACTGAAAGGCTGGCTCAGTAGATTAAGTGCTGGCCTGCAAACCAAAAGGTTGCCAGTTTGATTCCCAGTCAGGGCACATGTTTAGGTTGTGGGCCAGGTCCTGGGTTGGGACATGTGTGAGAGGCAACTGATGGATATTTCTCTTGCACATCGATGTTTCTTTCCCTCTCTGCCTCCCTCCTTTCCCCTCTCTCTAAAAACAAATAAATAAAATCTTTAAAAATAATCTGATTAATTTTTGACTAATTATTGAAAAATATAAAAACAAGGTACTCTAAATCCCTAGTATCGGAAGATAGACCCCAAAAGTTGGTTCTGGTTCAGTCCATATGATGGATCTGGTTTGTCAAATTTTTCTAGATATAAGAACTCAAGGATGGCATTTATTTCTATGGATTTCAATTTCCTGAAATTAAAAAAATAGATAATTTTTTCACCATTTCACTGTCTGTTTTCCTGATCTGTCTCTTCTAAATACCTGCTCCATGTGAGCTCCAATTAATTTTATGCAGATGCACTAGATAGACCCATACCTATGATGATAACCTTTCATCTTCATCATGGAGTGTCCAGTTGTGAGTCCTATTCAGAGACCATACATGTGTAATACAGAAGCAGCAGGGAATTAACTCTGGAAAAAATATGACCAATGGGAAATGGAATACAACATACAAATTCTTCCTTTATTCTCCCTATGGATAGACATTCCTGAGATGGTTGGTGTTAGTCCTTGAAAAAACTATCACAATGGAGTGAGGAATCAGTTGTACTTTGTGGTATCCAGCTTCATAGTGAAACTCATATTTTCTCTTCCTATGGTCCTAATTAATTTGCTTTTCTCTCACTTCCTGGTATTGCACTTCCTAATAAAAACATAACATAGACCTAGGCTCTGCTTTCTGAATAACATCAGCTAAACCAATTGAAAGAGGAGCAGTAATAAAAGACCTCCAGATGAGCTTTTTGAGAAAGTCGGCTCACAAACAGGGTGGCAGAAGTCACCACACCTGGTGACATCACTATTATTAAGATTACTTGGAATAAAGTACATGTGGGAGAAGTGATATGGGGGTGTACAGTGGGTGTAGCATGTGAACCACCTGGGAGCAATGATAAGTGTAAATATTACTGAGCAATAAAGGGAGTTTGTCTGCCTATGCCATGAAAACCAAACACGTGAGGCAACTGGTGGTGAAAAAAGGAAAAGTTTTATTCAGAAGCTTCGTGATCTGGGAGAAAGGCAGACTCCTCATCTCAAAGCTCATCTCTCTCCACAAAATCCAGACAAAGTCCAACCGTCCTCAGCAAGACCAAAACAAAAGATAGTGCCCAGAGTTCCAGCTCCATTTTAGAGTACCACCTTCTAGATCCCACAGGCAGCTGCTAAGTGGTCATCCAGGTAGCTTAGCTTGCTCCCAGCTATTGCCCATTTCAGGCTCCCTCCTGGAAGCCATGGGCCTTGCAGCTGCTAAGCCACAAGGTTGCGGACTTCCAGGAAAGAGTATGGGAATGAACACGTGAATGCTTTACTAAGTCAGCAAGAGAGAGAGAGACTCCATCCTGTAGGCCTCCATCTTGGCCAATGGGTGGAGACTCTCCTAGAGCTCCATCAGCTCCAGATCAGCAGAGGAGTGCCTGCAAGGCATGTGCTTGGTTATCAGGGCAATGTAGCCTCACAGTTCCAAGGAAGTGCATCCTGGTGCTGCACTGTGACGCTTGCCATGACCCCTGACAGTTCACCTACACATTCTTTGGCTGCATGCCCTCAGTACTTGAACCTCTAACCTCCAACCCCAGGGAGTGTAGCTCAGTGCACAAGCAGCTCCCAGGTCCCATGCCCATGGCTTAGCTCTGTCTCCCCTGGTGGCCCCTCCTGTTTCCCATCCTTGGTCTGCTCCCAGCGCCGCTACAAACCAGAGCCTCCTTGACTGTCTGAACAGACTGTCCGTCCATTGGTATCATAAGGATTTTAAAGGAGGCTTTTAAAACTTTTGTGTTAACTACTTTGAAAGTTCCTATTTAAAAAAAAAGTAATTCTGGAAGTCATCTGCCAACTAAAAGCAAATGATGGAAGATACAAGGTTTTTGACAGCAACTCATAAAATGCATTTGTTCTTTAAACTTCTCACGTGCCACACTTCCTGCTTTTGGAGGGGCATTCAAAGTCAGGTCTCAGCAAAGTCCAAGTAGGTAAACACGATTCTTTTTAAAGAAACCATGCACACATTGAAGAAATTACAGATATGGATGCTATGTACTGCCAGAGATCAGAAACAAATTTAGGAGTGGATTTTGTGGGTTAGGAATTAGGGCTAACCTATATATATGGGCTTTGGAAAAACTTATTACATGTGTAACTCATATATGATTTGGACTTCAATGTCAAGGAAATATGGGAGGTTTTTGTTTGGTTGGTTTTTTGTTTCCTTTTTTGTTTCTGCAATGGCCTGCTGAAGCAGAGTTCTGAAGATGTTCAATAGTGATAAAAGACTTCCTAAAATAATGTTGAGAAAATACTCAGTAAACTAAGGAAAGATATCAATGT
Organism: Macrotus californicus; assembly: GCA_007922815.1. Lineage (NCBI taxonomy): Eukaryota > Metazoa > Chordata > Mammalia > Chiroptera > Phyllostomidae > Macrotus > Macrotus californicus. The sequence continues at coordinate 4,975 of VMDR010037475.1, read as the reverse complement.
GATGATTAACTTGCAATATTAGACTTGAAAACTCACCACTTGGCTATGTTCCCTAGAAGGCATAGGGATACTCTCATTACTTAGTTTTTAAGGCATATTTTAGCATCTTTTAAAATCTGTAAAGTGTCTGTCCTGTGTAGCAAAACAATAAGAAATGCTGCCTTGAAACTGGGCTACCTAGGGGTAATAAATTCCAGAATGGTGGGCATCTGGTGGCTGTATTTAACTGTCAACAATAAAGGTGAACACAATTATCATAATTGGCAGCAAAACTGAGCAGCAATGATGCCTCCTTGATGCACAGAGATCTGTGGTAATGAATAATAGATCATTGTATTCTTAAGGGTGAGAAAAATGGACAATCAACCTGGATACTGCTAGACTTGGGTAATAATAGCCTTAAAGATCAAATGCTGATAAGCAGAAGGTGGTAACAGCTGCCAGAAAAGAAACTGAAGTATTTAACTTGGATTCTGATCTATCCAAATTCTAGATTGACCTAAGATATTCTATGGTATCCTCTTCAGTAGAAAGAATAACTTGTTGCCCCTCACAACACCTACTACTAGGGAAGAGGCCTCCATCATTTGTCTTTTTAGATTTTGAAGGTAGCATATGTCACTCTTGGGAATAACAACTCCTATCTACTTATAGGTGACATAGAGATTTCCATGGATTTGAGTAGGATTCAGAGAAAGTAAAAGCTCTGCAGCAAATTTCAGGTTGTATTATAAACTGTTCTGACATGCACACTAAGTATTTCAGCCAAGCTCATGCTGCTAGAGGTGGTCTCTGTCTTAGTAGGAGGGTCTTGGTGATGATGCCTGAGGTTCTGAAGCAAGGCCATGTTTCCTGGGACAAGAAACCACTCTATGTTTAATGACAGCTTCTAGTATACAATTGGGATCTGGATGATGCTGATCAACTGAACTTGGGACATCAAAAGATGATAAAACTAGGACTGCTGATATTTAGCTGGAAATTATTAGTTCTATTGTGTCATAAGGTAAGGTAGTGCTTTGGTTGGGCTGTTAAAACAAAATACCTCCATAGACTGGAGCAATTTCTATGGAGTCTCCAGGTGCTGAAGTCCACAGGAGATGGGGCCAGAGGCCAGGCCCATGTATGGAGTGTGCATAGTCACTGATGTGCTCCTTAGTCCTTCCCCCCCCCACCCAGGAACACAGCATTGCTCCACAAGGAATCTCAGAAGGTAAAAGTTCAGCCCAATACTCACCTGGAAGGCTCAAAAGTGCAGCTTCTTCAGAATGAGGCACCAGTGTCTGGCTTTATGAGGTCTTCCTCACAGCAATTTCCAGAGGATGGGCTATAACTGAAGGAGGTCTTCATCTAGTTGGCCATGACCAAGGTGCAGCTCTGGAAGGACCCCAATGAAACTTCATGTGGCCAGACTTGAAGATTTGTGTGGCCCCTCTCCTCAATCCATTAAACTAAGGCTGTATTAGGCTTCATTATTGTATGTATATTTAGGCATCAGCAGAGGGGCCGGAGCTTGGACTTTGGTGCATCCTCAGTTGAGGGCGATGACATTAAATTTGTCAATATCTAAACAGCAGACATTTATTTCTTATTGTTCTGGAAGAAGGAAAATCCAAAATCAATATGCTGGCAGATTTAGTTCTTGGTGAAAGCCTTGTTCTTCATTTATGTGGCTGCCTATTTTCTGTGTGTTCACGTGGACTTTCCTTAGTGTGTGTGGAGAGAGAGAGACAGAGAGAGAGAGAGCACTCTGATGTCTCTCCTTCTTCCTTTAAGGCTACTAACCCCATCATAAGTGTACTAACCTCATTACCTCATCTAAACCTAATTATACTCAAAGGCCCTGTGTGAATTTGGAGAAGATTCAACATGCGGTTCGTAATAGTTCATTATGTTCAGGCAGAGGCACAGTCTATAACATAGAGGAATAGTATATTTGGGAATTGAATTCATGCAGTTCCAAAAACAGGAATAAATTACAGGAAGTGGTTCTGAATCCCACATTGCCTACCACTACTGCATCATTGCTTCTCTTTAACTTATAATTATAAATTTATTGGGGATAAGCACAAACAAGCTGTTGGAGGAAGAAAAAACTCATGCTGGCAATCACTGTTGGAGCAGCCACAAATACACTGTTAGCACAGTTGAATCCAACCCATGAGTGACCATAGAGGAGGGTGGTAAAGAGAAATACTCCCAGTGGATAGAGCTGTAAATGCCCTTAGTCATTTGCTTTATATAGAAAGAAAAGTGGTCTCAATTGCATATGCATATGAGCTCCTAAAAAGTAGCATACAGTTTTCTTGGTTACTCAGCAAACTGGAAGAAATAAGATTCAAAGACCAGAGACAAGGTGACCTAGAAAAGAGGTATAAAGCTTGACCCATGGTAGTGAACAGAAACTGTGTAGATTTTTGTATATTAAGGTACTACCTTTAGGAGAATGCCAAATGTAGAGGAGTCTCCTAACAAGAAGATACAGTTATTATCTTGAAGACGTCAGAATGTCCTTCTTCTTGGCTATCACGGTGGTAATGCCCTGTTCCCACAGACTGTGATATGGTTGGAAGATATGCACAGTCCCAATAGCAAGATCTTCCTCTCACCAAGACTGGTGTAGCCACTGCTATCACTGAATAACAGCAGCAATAGAGATCAACAGTGGGATTTCTGTGTGTCACCATTTTCTAAAGAGACCAGCCAACAACCACTCAGCATTAGGTTGAATGCAGCATTGAACCTCTATGACTCTAAAAAAAAGATTGCAGTTATTTTTCATACCAAATTATCTGACATTAACTCTGATTATGATATGTTTTTTTCTATGCCAGAAGTGCTAGCACAAAAACAAAGTTCAGAGAACTTATAAAATTTCTGATCTATATGCATAGTATCATATATAATATTGCCACAGAGGAATAGACCCATTTTATAACAAAGGATGTGTGACAGAAGGTATATGCCCAAAGGTTTCACTGATTTTGCCATGTGGATCTTACCCTACCATAATCTATAAGCTGTCATGTTCAAAATGTGAGATGGTCTATTAGAGGCTCAGTCATGGCACTCTTTCTGGGACAACTGCCTGCAGCACCGGAATGCTGTTCAAAGATGTACTAAACACATTACTGATAGAAGGTGTTAGAATAAGTGGATCCAGGAACCAAGTGTGAAAATAAAATTCAACCCTCTACCATTAAAACCAATGATCCAATTTTGCTTTTGGACTCTGAAACCTTAGGCTCTGGCAAGTTCAAAGCTTGTTTTCTATGTGAGGAGGCTAGGGAGCATCTTTAATTTGAGCTTTATTTTGCAACTCCTTCCTGCCTCTTTGGGTTCTTCATTACAGCAGAGCAACAAAGGAAAGAGTAACGAAGCTGGCAAGGGTAATTGGCCTTGACAACTATGAACAGGTAGGGTTGCTGCTACGAAATGGGGAAGGGAAGATTAAAAGTAGAACCCAGGGAATTCATCAGGCATCACTTTGTTCAACCTTCACTAGGGAAGAAATAGCTGCAGGAGCAGGAGCCGTGGCCTAATCAGGACAAAGCAATTAAGGGTTCAAATCCTTTAGAAAGGAAACTCTGGATGATCCCTCTGACAGCTGCAATGCTGATTGAGGTAGGAAAACCTAGAATGGTTGTTGTGGCATATTATAAATTTTATGCCTTGTGATCATTTGCAGCAGAGTGCACTGCAGCTTGTTTCACTAACTATGCGTCTTCAGTCTTTTTAGAGGTTACAATGAAGGAAGCTGTAGCTGAGTGTACTTGTATCTCCCTTTGCAGGGAAGAAGCAAGGACATTTTATTCTCATGTAAATGGAAGTCTTATGTTGAAGCATGGAAAATGTATATAACAGAAGACATGAGCTGGCGCCAAAGGGATTCTGTACAGAAACCTGTCGGACATCATCAGACACTCTCACCCTCAGTCTGCTTTGCTGGGCTCTAAGCTGTGAATGGACAGTGATGTCATGCAGGCCCACCTGTTATGTTCTCACCTTTGCTTCCCTGTTGCCTCCAAGATATGATACATCCAAGAATCTCCCATTAATCATTCACACATGACAGCAAGAGAATACAAGGAATCACTTACTATCCTTTCAGGTGAATATTTAGAGCAATTGGACATAGATAGGATTCTGAATATGTATTTCTTCCATTCCTCCCTTCAGGCAGACATTTTAATCAATCATAAAGAAAGATCTCAGAGAACTGAACAGTCTGTTGTGTAATGCACTGTGGTACCAGCTTCCCCTCATCCTGCTTCATTTCCCCTGCCCTTCACTCCCTGGGACTACACTCCCTAAAAAGTGCTCATGAAGGTTCTACATTTTAAGATACCAAGGCCAAGACAGAGGATTAATCAATGGTTCTCAGATTTGTTGCTACAGGCATCCTAAAATAAAGGTTAAAATGTTTATCCTTCACACATTTTTAAATTGACGTCTAAATATTTTTATCATAAGTATAATAGTTGAAAAGTTGTTTATATGGTATATTGGCCCCAAATTTTGCTGTAACATAAATAATATACCTTTATCCTTTAAGGTCATTGGTTGATTGCCTTATTATATTTAATTATTTTATAGGTTGATGGTAGATAATATGTGTATTAATATGGATTTATATACATATACATTTACATTTTAAATTTTGTTTCCTGTTCTGTGACCAAAGTCTCGGGGTGCTAATTTGCTTTTTTAATTTATCATTTCATGTATTAGTTTATAACTCATAATATAACTAAATGATAAAGTATGCTAAATTATGAGAGATGAAAGTATAGTTTCATTGGAAATAAATACTCTAATAAGATAAAATATAAGCAGGCATTTCTTATACATTTAATGTAAGATAAATATATATGCTGGTAAAATTTAATTGTCAGGAGAGTTAAAATTCTTAACATGAGTTTAAAAACATAAAATATTATAAATAATGAAATAAATACTAATCTAATTGGAATTA
>VMDR010037474.1:0-10217 GCA_007922815.1 Macrotus californicus | reverse complement strand
TTTCCTGAAAGTTTGGGCCAAAAATGTGGGTGCACATTATACTCAACAAAATATGGTAGATCATAATTCATGGTACCTAAATAATACTTAATCTGTTAATACAAAACTTCCTAGGAGAGAGATATTTGAGATATGTTTTGGGAGTGGGATTTTGGGAAAATCAATGACTGTAAATTGTTTTTCAACTAAGATGTTTGATATAAAAACAAGATTAAGCTGTAAGAATCCTTGTTCTGACCTGAAGTGTTCTCTTCATGAAATACAAAGTTATCTTTGTTTGATGTTATGGTTAAGTCTGGAGGGTTTTTTCATAAAGAGAAGTAAATAGGAGGCTGAAGCATGAGGCTGAGTGTGAAGAGAACAGGAAGCCCTGGGGGCCTTCAGCAAATTGTGATATTTTCTTCCACGGAAATTCTTGGCAGCCAGGTATCATGAAGGTGGCTTTGAAAGGGAATGGCATTCTTTAGTTAGGGGGCTTTGTGGATAGCCAGATCCTGACTTAGAATTGAAGCTGCATCAACCAGGGCCTTTACCTGCCTCGGCTTGTGTTTGGGTTAAGAAGCACCTTAGTTGGGTGCTCCTGCAATGAAGGCAATTCACCTGGAGACTAACTGAGGATCATCTGAGCTGTGGTTTGGGGCTACACCCTAATCTTTCAGGCTTGGAAGTTTGAGCGGTGCCTGCATTTTGGTTCTGCCATGCACTGTTATGTTACCTTGGGCTATTCAGTTCATCTCTATGGGCCTCAATTTATATATAAAATAGGGAGAACAATGAGCATCTCTCCAGGTTGTTGTGAGGACACACGGGGACACGTATGAAGTGCTTAACATGATGTCTGTCATACAGTTAATGCTTTCAAGTCAAATTACTTCACCACCACAACTTTGTCTCTTATTTTGCTGGCCGTGACTGAAAAAACTGTTTTTAGTGTAACTTATTTTATTATATATTTTATATGTAAATTAAACTATATTGCAAGCAATTTTTTTTGGTTTTTCTATAATACATGTATATGTATTTAGATGCATTCGTACAGAGTATACGGTGTGGGGCAAAAGTAGGTTTACAGTTGTTCATATGGAAAATAATATAATAATAAATAATAACACAAGAATAAACTGTTTTGTGTTCTCACAACTGTAAACCTACGTTTTCCCCGCCCTGTATGTATTCATAGTGAAAGCCTACAAAGTACCCGATTCATTGCTCTGGAGAACCCTCACTCTGGACAAGAGGCAGAATGGGCTTGTAAGAAGCATGGCTTTTCAGATGGATAGCATATATAAAACATGATCTGTCCAGAAGGCATCTAGCCATCGTGAATTCAATGTCTAATTGGACAGAAACACCCTTATGCACAATTTCTACTCATTCTCCCCACCCACTCACCCGAGGGCCACATGGCAAAACTGAGCTGAGTTTAGGAAGTCCTTGAATTGTATCTGAGTATGTTGATTGTTGTGCCCACCACCTACCAGCCTGCCTACCCTCATGCAGGCACTAAGACTAAGCCACGTATTTGAGTTTTGTTGTAACTAAAGTTGCCCTGCTCACTATCTGCTTTTAGAAACAAAAATGGGAAGAATTTACTGCCAAACATCTTGCTGATAGACTGGCTGTTCTTCAGTGTGAGTGACTTTAAAATGGTTAGTTTTGACATCTTTCATAAAGTTTGTCTTTCATTTTTTGTTATAGAATAAATGGCTTGTTTCTTTTTAAGAAAATATAAGATTTAGGAGGCAGATAAGTCTTTTTTAAATAAAGAATTTCAATGGGAGTGTCCTAAATAATATGGAATATTGTAATAACACACCCTATGAATTTCTTAGTCTACCCAGGTAGATTTCCCCTCCATTCGGGAAGTGGGCCTGGGCTCCCTGGCCTGGGGGCCTTTGCACAGGACGGCACTGGGCTCTGCGGTCTCAGTGACAGCCAGCTGCTTCGCCTCTTGCCTTTCTGCTCCCCACCTGGCTTCTTCCCTTTGCTTTCCATCACTTCTCTTAACATTTTCTTCTCTGCCAGTGTCCTAAACGCAATTTGTATTTTATTTTAAACATGTGCACCCCATTTTATCTGATATTTAATATAATTATATTGCCTCTGTAATGAAATATCATAGTGTATCTATATGTGTATATATATATATATATATATATATATATATATATATATATATAATCTATATTTATTATCATTTGTTAAGTCATTATGTGCCAGGCACCACATACTTTACAGGTCTTTTGCCATTAATTTAATGAAATAAGTACCATCATACACCCTTTTAGTTGAGGAAATTGAAGTACAGAGAGATTCACAATCTCACTAGGCAGATGGGATCCAGTGATGACATGGCAAACTTGAGTTTGATTCTTGACTTGGTAAATAATTTAATGGGAGAAACAGGCAACTCAATAGGCAATACAAAGAAGGGCATCTAAGCAAGGCGTGTGGGAGGTTGGGTGGATGCCTTTCTAAGCATGTGATATATGCTGCAACCTGGACTCAATTGAAGCTAGCCAGCAAGGGCAAAGGGTAGACCAGAGTAGAGGTCGAAAGGAGTATTGCTTTATAGGAGGTAAAGGGAGTTTATAAAACCAGTATATGAGTTTCAAGGGGAAAGTGGTTATCAAGGGCCCTATGAGCCATTGATAAACTGAATTATACATCAGAGATAATGAGGAGACACTGCAAGGTTTGACCATGGAGAATGATATGATTAAGTTTGTCTTTTAGAAGGATCAGTTCTGATGGTACTTTGGGGGAACAATAGAGGGAGAAGACTGGAGATAAGAAGACTAATTAGGAGGCTGTTTTAAAAATAGAGGTGAGAAAGGATGGTGGAACTTGATTAATATTGATAGTAGAAAGAAATGAGAGACTTAACAGATTTTTTAAAATAGAAACACAGGACTAGAGTCCTAATCTTAGGGAGAGTGTAGTCTATTTACTGAGTATGTGACCTGGGGACAGAGTTTTGGGAACCAAAGTCCACCTCCACCATTTATCATCTATGGTGCCTTGGTGGAGTCACTAAACTGTTATGTACCTCAGTTTCCTTATTTGTAAAATGTGTTGTGGAAAGGATACACTACACTAATGTGTGTGAAGCATTTATAATAGTATACAACAATAATAAGCCCTTAAATATCTTAGATATCACTTTTTTCATCACAATCTAGCCCTCTGACATAAAAGCTCATTCATTCACCAAGTTCGTATTCAGTGCCTACCGTGTCCCAGTGGTTCACTCGCTCTTTGGACTTCAGTTTTCTCATCTACAAAATGATTGCCTTGGAGAAGTGCTCTGGGTTATGCCAGCTGAAATCTGATTGGACAAATGTTCATTGACACTGGGACTACCATGCTGATTAAGTTGCAGTTAAAGGAAAACTGACTCATTGCACTAACCAGGCCTCTGTGTGTCATTTGTCAATTCTTTTCTGTAGAGGGAAGCAAGGGAGCAGGATCATAATTAATTCCACAGCTCTGAGTGGCTCTCTATTAAACTGCAGAGCAGGAGGATTCACTCCAGAGCATTTAATGACTTAGCAAGATTGCGCCACAGGATAACCCAGTTTACCTGAGCTCAGGTAAGTTTGCTTCTGGAGATGTTATTATAGTCCTCTAAACAAAGAGGTGCACATGAAGGACATAATATGAGTAACAAAACCAGCCACTCACAGGAGGAATAAAATCAGGCCTCCTCCTGCTTGAGATCATTAGTGCAGGTAGGCAGGTGGGGCTGGGAAACGTTTGAGTGTTCAAGGTGTTTAAATGGATTTTCTGCTGAGGTGAATATGCCAGCCATAGCTTTAGTATTAAACATTGTCTATATTGTCCTCCAGAGGTTGGGAAAAGCATGATTAAAAAGTAAAACCTTTACAAGATGTAATATTAGATCTCAGTATTGAGCCGTTAGCACAGGTCACATTTTATTACCTCACATTTATATTTACTCAAAGCCCTTGTATCAGTCCTTCAAGTTAAAAGCATCATACCTAATTTTCAGTTGAGTAAACCAAGGCTCAGAGAATACACGCAGTTTATCAAGCCAGAGAGCCGTGGTGGGACAAAGGGTCAGCACTCATGACGAGGTGCTGCCAGGGCACTCAGTCTTTCCACTGCTGTGCATTCCGCTTCAGTCATGAATTACTTCATTTAACTATTTTATTTTCACTGATAATGAGAGTCATATATAATTATTTTGGAAACAAAACACAAAAATATCTATGAAAAAAATCTGTGATCAATAAGATTTAATTACTGGTATTTTGAAGCATTTCTTTCTAGGCCATACGCTATCTGTCTTTTAAAATAAATCCATTGACCTACGATTTACCTGTAGAAAGTTGTATACATTTAATGCCTAGTACTCTGTTTGTTTGCGGATGATATATACCTGTGAAACCATCAACACTACAGGCATGTTCGTCACCTGTAAAAATTTCCACCCACTTTTTATTTTATTTATTTATTTATTATTTATTAATTATGGTAAGAACAATTAATGTAGATCTACCTCTTAGCGAATTTCAAGTATATAGTACACCGAGCTATCGGCATTTTCCTGTGCGGTGGGTATCCAGAACTACTTGCCTGTGTAACTGAAAATGTGTATGCTTTGACAATTGCCTGCCCATTTCCTCTTCCCCAAGCCCCTGGCAACCACCATTCTATTTTTTTCTTCTATGCGTTTGGTTATTTTAGAGTCCACATATGAGTGAGAGAATATATTATTTGTCTTTCTCTGTCTGGCTTATTCACTTAGCACAATGCCCTCCAGGTTTACCCCTTTTGTTGCAATTCTCTGTGTACAAATCTTTTAAATGTATTTTTCTTTGACTTCTTCTGTTATATTTAAGGGCAGAAATCCTCTCTAATAAAGAAATTTAAAAATATATCTATTTTCTGCTATATATTGTTTTAGATATGTCCTCAATTAATCTTTTTTTTTTAAAGGGAGGAATTAGAAGAGAACTGAATGAATTGGATGGGTGATATTTTTCTTAGCAGAATGGAGCTCAGAAATTATTTTTTTTCTGCCTCAAACAATGGAGAACATGAGAGTCCAGAAACTGGTACCTGGCAGGAAGCTGTGATGGTGAGGATGAGAAAGTACAGCCACCTGAGGATCCTAGGAGAAGACAGGATCAATCTTGCAGCCTCAGGCCAGGGCAGAATTCCCCTTAGGCACATAACCAGGGGTAGCACTAAAGGTCTTTAGAGAACTGGGAAACCTGAGACTGTACCTAGAGAAACCTCAGTCCTGGGGAGCAGGATGAGGAGCACATAGAGATTACCTAACAAGGAAGAGAGATACTGAAACTTCTGCAAATCTATGTAGGATGACAAGCACACACACACAGTCTGGTTTTCTTGAGTAGACAGAGTTCTGTTTTTCTCTCTTTGTTACATTAATGTATACACATGCTAATGCAGATCCCCAAACAGGCAGAAATTAGGAGTAACGGTTACAGAATGCTAACAAGGCTTTAAGCAGAACTCTCCATCCATTAAAATCAAGGACTTAGGAGGAACAGCATTGTCAGAATAATTTTTGAGGTTATTTTTATTAGCAACCAACATGGTCAGTCCAAATTAAGCTGTTGGGCTTCAAGAGTAGGGCGCTGCTAAAAAGGACTAGGATCAAAGTGTTACTTGATTGCTGGTAATAATGAAAAATGGTAGAGCTGTTGTGGAAAACTCAGTGAGAATTACTTAAAAAATTAAATATAGAATTAGCATATGATCCAGCAATTTCACTCTTGTGTATATGAGGGGGGACCCCAAAAACCAGAATTATCTTCTGGAGGGTGGGTCTCTTGTAGTACAGGCTTCCCCCACTAGGTGAGTGCTCTAGGAACCCATCTGCATCAGTGCACCAGCTGGCATTGCTGGGAGAGGCTGCGTTCAGCTTCAGTGAATTTTTTTTGAAGATTCTTGTGACACGTTTGCCCATTTCATGATGGGTGATTTATGAGCACACCCATACGCTCAGTGTTCAGCAGCTTTTGACCAAAATCAGCATGACTACCATGTCCTACCCTCCCTACACATCCGATCTCACTGCGAGTGACTTTTTCATTTTCCCATTTGAAAAAAGTCTTCAAAGAAAAAGGTTTTGCCAATGTGGGAGAAGTGAAACAAAAAAAAAAAGACAGAAGCATTAAAAGGAATCATAATGAAAAGGTTCAAAAACTGTTTTGAGCAGTGGGAAAAAAGTCATGACAGGTGTAGTGCATCAGATGGAGAGTACTTTGAAGGTGACTGAAGTTTAAACACGTAAGAATAAATACACAATTTTTTATAAATAAATTTCAGAATTTTTGGGGTCCCCATTTCATATACCCAAAGGGAGGGAAAAGAGAGTCTCAGATATTTGTGTACCAATATCCATGGCAAAAATATTCACAGTACCGAAAGGTGAAAGCAACCTGTGTCTATGGACAGATGAATGAATAAACAAAATGTCATACATACACACAACGGAATATTATTCAGCCTTAAAAGGAAATTCTGACACACCCTACAACATAGATGGAACGTAAGGACGTTTGACTGAGGGAAGTATGCCAGTCACAAACAGACAAATGCTGTCTGATTGTATTGACATAAGGCACCTGGAGCAGTAAAATGCATAGAGTCAGAAATTACAGTGGCGGTTGCCAGGGGCTGGGGGAGAAGGGGGCTGGGGGAGGGGGTGTTTCATGGATACAGAGTTTCAGTTTGGGAAGCAGAAAAAGTTCTGGACATGGATGGTGGTGATGGTTGAACAAAAATGTGAGTATATATAATGCCACAGATCTATACTTTCAAAAAATTACTGCAATGGTAAATTTTGCTCTGCATGTTTTCCCACAGTAAAAAAGTGGATAAACATATTTTAAACTCAAACTTTCATCATAGAAACACGTACGTATCCTACTTACTTTGAAAATATTATTTAGTTTAGTAATAAGACAACCCGTTAAATTTTTGATGCAAAATTTGAAATTATTGGTTTGCTAGTTTTATAGTTTTTTGTTCGTTTAAAGATTTTATACATTTAGAATAGCTATTCCTATATAAAGTTTATAACTTCATATAGGTTATATGTTTGTATAACAAAATAGTTACAGGTTTGCATAACAAAATAATTTAAGGTAAAAATTGTAACTCGGGCCCTGGCTGGCATGGCTCAGTGGATTGAGTGCCAGCCTGCGAACCAAAGGGTCACTGGTTCGATTCCCAGCTGGGCACATGCCTGGGGTGCAGGCCAGGTCCCCAGTACGGGGTGCATGAGAGACAACCACACATTGATGTTTCTTCCTTTCTTTTTTTCCCCGCTCTTCCCTCTCTCTAAAAATAAACAAATAAAATCTTTTAAAAAAATGTAACTTGGGACTTGTAAAGAGAAGTAGATTTGAAGCCTAAAAAAATTTAAAAATGTATTGCTATACATATAATACTTGATTATCTTTGTTATCTATCTTTTAAGACTTTTTACAGTAATTTCAGGTTTACAACAAAATTGAGAACTTTGTTAATGTTTACTGTTTTATTAATTTATATCGTTAACCAATGAATATCTGAGTCTGTAAAAATAATAAAATGTTTACTTTGGTACCTTCTAGAACCTGAATCCAGGTGTCACAAATTCAGGTAGCAATCCAAACTGTGCTCTGGAGAAAACAACAAAAAAGGTAGATATAGGAAGGCAAAATCCACACGGTGCAATTCTTTCAGGCAAATGAAGAATTGCTGACTAGGTTAGCAGGAATTGACTAGCTGGAATAAGCAAAAAAGGGTTGTGGTGAGAACCATAAAAAAGTAAAGTCCGTATAAGGTCATGCAGCAGTTGTTCCAGGATGCGTACAGCTGGGCCTTGAGCTGAGTTTAGTGAGAGGTTTAGCAGCTTAACAGTGCCTCTGAGAGCTGAGGCACAGATGTGCACAGGCCCACTTGCCTAGTAGCCTCCTGGCTCTATTTTACATGATTCTCTTAGTAATGATTATTCCCCTTCATTTTTTCCCCATTATTCACATGTAGTTCATCAATTATGATGTTTTGGGTTATCTTAATTATGTCCTTTATTTCCCAAATTATATTTAGGAATTTGAGTTGAAATGTCTGATATTTTGGATACAATACTCTCTGATTATATATTTGCCTGGAAAGCACTAACTTAACTGAATCAGCCAAGTCCCCACTGACATGAGTAGGCCCTGGTGACCCTCGTGGTGTCCACCAGAAGTTGTCCCACCTGTGGCGAGCCCATCGTGCAATGTGTCCCACACACAGCGCTTGTGCCTGATTTGGCTGCCGCACACTGGTTCTTCCAAAAGTTCCCTGCAGGCTGCCCCTGAAATCCTGATTGAGGTAAAGTATATTTGCTTCCCTGGTTATTTTCACTCTTGCAACCTGACCACAAAGTATAAGAAGGGGTACACTCACCCACGTGTGTGGACCACCATGAGCACTAAGATGTTTCAGAAAACCCTGCTGCTAGCCAAGAAGAAGTGATTGCAGCCATTATTTAGAAGTGTTTTTTTTAGACAGGTTAACGAAAATGTTGCACTTTTCTTTAATGGCTTTATTTTTACTGATGACATTGAGTAACCCCTGCAGTCCAGAAATTACTCAAAAAATGTAGTAAAAAACAAGCCTAAGACACTTGTCACTGATTTTCCATCAAGATAGTGCAGGTTACAACTTTAAATGTAAAAGAAAAACTAAGTATTGGCTTTTAAAAAGTTAGTAGATAATATTAATGATTAAAATGTGGGCTATAATTCACCATAATACTTACCTATTTTATCTAGTCCAAGTCAACCTGTATTTGGGGTTTGTTATGCTGTGATCAATAGCTATAGCCATTTAGTTTCAAAACCAAATCAATATTGTCCCTAGACTCTTCAAGAATTGAATTATAAAATCAGGTTTCTCACACGTCCATTTAGGTGAACAGTAGGTTTTACATTTAAAATTCAAAATAAAATAGTTTTCAAACCTTAATATATCTTTGAATGCTTAAAGTCAAATGTGCATTTCTTCTAGTTACTTCTGCAGCCATTTATAACCAGACCTCTGTACCTTGTTTCTGAGCACAATGTGCTTTCTCATACTATGCTGAAGGTTACAGATCAAACAAGGCAGACGTATTCCACTGTGTTTTTATGTTTATTTTTGTTTTGGAGAGAGGAAGAGAGAGAGAGAGAAACATCAATTTGTTGTTCCACATATTTATGCACCCATTGGTCGATTCTTGTATGTGCCCTGACCAGGGACTGAACCCACAGCCTTGGTGTATAGGGATGATACTCTAACTGACTGAGCAACCGGGCCAGGGCTCTCGTGTGTTTTTAAAGTATAAAACACCTTAAGACTATTCTCTCCCTGTGCATATTAGTGGTTGGCCCTGTTTGGTTGGTAGTATCTCATAGCTGAAGACCTGGAAAATGATATTGGGTATATACTGCTCCATTGTAGAGAAGGCAGATGGCAAGCAATTGGTTTTACTCAGAGCTGAATTCTCTTAGCTATGGATTAAGTACAAATAGTTTATTTTAAATACTTATTGCCACCAAATCTAATGACTAATAAGAGAGTATGTTATCCACTGGCAGGAGAGGGCTAAAGAAAACCGGAAAGTTTCCATTGCATGGATCACTCAGCAGAAGTAAAAGTGAATTAATGCTTTATTACCTGTGATGAGTTTACCTTTTTAAACCATAAAGCCCAGTAATAGTGCATGAGACATTTTCAGTCTAGTCCATTTTATCCCTCCCTCCTTTCTTTCCTAACTTTCTCTTTTTTCTTTCTTTTAATTTAGAACAGATACATCTTTTTAAACTGTACTGTCACTTTGGCCAGTACACTAGCACCCTGTGGTAACACTACATATTGTGCAAATTGGAAACAACAACAGAAAGGAATAGTAAGAAAAGCATCAGCTTAGCAGTCAGAGGACATGAGCTTCTCCCATCGTGTGTCAGCAAGGCCCTGATGATGTCACCTACCCTTTCTGAGCCTACCTTTTATCAGCTATAAAATAATGATATTTGTCAGTATTAATAGAACCACTGATAAGAATTTCTAAAGTTATAGTAAATAGTAAAACCCTTTAACAAATATTTAACATGGGCCCTGCATTTGTCTGGGTACATCGCACACATTACGTCATTTAACTTTCACAGCGCCCCTTCTATTTAAATCCTCTAAAAAAGTTGAAGCAG
>VMDR010037473.1:0-10220 GCA_007922815.1 Macrotus californicus | reverse complement strand
CCATTAAAAGTCTGTTATTTTATGGCATTCTAAGAACCAAACACATGTGACTCCAGATATGAATGCAAAACTCACTTATCAAAGCAAGTATCATATATTCTTCTTGTTTGTATCACAGATAAGAAGAGAATAAGATACTTAAATGAGACATTTAGAAATAAAATATATCTACACATCATGAATGATCATTATCCAGAGGTTATTTTGCTTTATTAAACAAAATTAACCACTTTATACCCCCAAACCCTTTCTTCTCCTCTCTGCCTCCACCCTCCCCTTCTCTGTTTCTCTCACTCTCTCTCACAAACACACACACACATGCATATATATTGGCAGTTACAAACTTTTGGGTTATTTTAGGGATAATTTAGATGATAATGCAAACCAAAACAATTCTTATTGTAGTCATTTCTTCTCTTGAGAGCTATTTAAAGATATTCATTTTATATCATTAGCCTACTGAGGACAGGATAAGATTTGGAAAGTTTTAAACATCTTCAACTTTCCAAGTATTTTCTGTCAGCATTAAAAAGAAAGTTCAGGGGGGAGGGAAGATGGTGGCGAGATAGCTGGGAGCAGAGACCACTACTCCCTGCACATGGGTGAAACACCTAGCCAATCATCTGAGAAACAGAGCAAACAGCCAATGGTATTTCAGCATATATGAAGATTGGAGACCCAAAATTCTAGAGGAAATTGAAAAATCTCAAGGTGGGAGCTGTGAACACCAGTACACCTGCTGGAAGAGGAAACCCATCAACAAAGGAATCAACAACAGAAGAAGGTGAAGGAAGGAATGGAAACCACACTAACTCAACCCAGGACTGATGTGGAAATACACTAAATGGTGGATAAATAACCCAAAACAAACAACTGAACAAGGGCTAGAGAGAATCCTCAAAACCTCGTACACATGGAAGAACAGCTTGAACACAACCTGCCCACACCTGCACAACAGAATATAAGACGTGGTGGATGGAGTGAACATCAGTTAATCAGCTAGAGGGAAGGACTCACCAAACAGAGACCAAATGACAATAAAACCCAAAGACATACAGAGAACCAATATAAATGACAGCCCAAGACCATTGAGCTCAGGAGATCAAGGAGACTGCACCATCGAATCTCACACATCTTCTACCACAGAAGTTGACACCATAAACGCAGGGAGTCAGAACAGACCAATTTAAAAAGCAGAAGCTACCAAGAAAAGTCTCACAATGGGCAGACAAAGAAACAACCCCCAAATGAAAGGAAAGGAGGAAGCCTCAGAAAGAATGCTAAATGAAACAGAGAAAAATCAACTATCAGATATTGAGTTCAAAGCAGTGGTTATGAGGAAGCTCAATGAGCTCACAGAGAACTACAAAAAACTAAAGGGAAACTACTATGACCTCACTGCAAACTATTTCAACATGAGAAAGGAAAAAGAAATTATCGACAAGGGCCAAGGGGAAATGAAGAATACAATTTCTGAACTGAAGAACACACTAGAAGGAATCAAAAGCAGGCTCAATGAAGTGGAGGATCAGATTAGTGAGCTGGAGGACAAGGTAGAAAAAAACACCCAGAAAGAGCAAGAAAAGGAAAAGAGACTCAGAAAGAATGAAGAGGGGTTAAGGGAAATGCAGGATAACATGAAACATAATAATATCTGAATAATAGGGATACCAGAAGGAGAAGAAGAAGAGCAACAGATAAAAAAACTGTTTGAGAAAGTAATGATGGAAAACATACCTAATTCAATGAGAGAAAAAGCCACACAAATCCAGGAAACACAGAGAGTCCCAATCAAGAGGAACCAAAAGAGGTCCACTTCAAGACACATCATAATTAAAATTACAAAAGTCCAAGACAAAGAGAAAATCTTAAAGACAGCAAGGGAAAAACAGGAAGTAACATACAAGGGAGCCCTAATAAGACTAGCAGCTGACTTCTCAATGGAAATGCTCCAAGCAGGAAGGGAATGGCAAGAAATATTTCAAGTAATGAGAACCAGAAGCCTGCAATCCGGACTACTCTACACTGCAAGGCTCTCAATTAAAATGGAAGGCCAAATAAGGAGCTTCCTGGACAAAAGAAGGCTCAAAGAATATACTCCCTCCAAACTAGCTCTGCAAGGGATGCTAAAGGATCTGCTTTAAGAACAGTAAGAAAAACAGTGAAAGAGAGAGGAACACAGGTATGAAAAATGGCAATGCATAAGGACCTATGAATAATAACCTTAAATGCAAATGGATTAAATGCACCAATCAAAAGACACAGAATAGCTGAATGGATAAGAAAACATGACCCACACATATGCTGCCTACAAGAGACCCACCGCAAAACAAAAGACCTACACAGACTGAATGTTAAGGGCTAAAAACAAATATTCCAAGCAAAAGCACAGGAAAAAAAAAAAAGACTGGGGTCGCAATACTCATATCAGACAAAATAGACTTCAAAAGAAGAGCCATAAAAAGAGACCCAGAAGGTCACTTCATAATACTCAAGGGAACAATCCACCAAGAAGAAGAAAACATTGTAAACATATATGCACAGAACACAGGAGCACCCAAATATATAAAAAAAAAACCTTGGAGGACTTCAAGAAAGATATTGATGGCAAAACAATTATAGTAGGGGATTTGAATACCCCACGGTCATAAATGGACAGATCTTCCAAACAAAATATCCACAAAGATATTGTGGCATTGAACAATGTCCTAGATCAAATTAACTTAACTGATATATATAGAGCCTTTAATCCCAAAGAAGCAAAATACACATTCTTTTCAAATGCACATGGAATGGTTTCAAAGTGAGACCACATGATAGCACATATAATAAGCCTCAACAAATTCAAGAAAATTGAAATCATATCAAGCATTTTCTATGACCACAAGGGACTGAATCTAGAAACCAACCTCAAGGAAAAAAAACCCAAACACTGAAACTCATGGAGGTTGAATAACATGCTATTAAACAATGAATGGGTGAACAATGAGATTAGGGAATAAATCAAAATGTTTCTGAAAACAAATGAAAATGAACACACAAAAAAACAAAATTTATGGGACAAAGCAAAGGCAATTGTGTTTCAAATAAAAAAACATAACCCAACGCCTAAAAGAACTCAAGGAATAACAACAAAGACAGCTCAGAGCAAGTAGAAGGAAGGAAACAACCAAAATCAGAGCAGAATTAAATGACATAGAGACTAAAAGCACAATTCTAAGGATCAATAGATCCAGGAGCTGGTTCTATGAAAAGACAAATAAAATTGACAAGCCTTTAAGCAGGATTATCAACAAAAAAAGAGAGAGGACACAAATAAAAACAATCAGAAATGAAAGAGGAGAGATTACAACTGATACCACAGAAATACAAAGGATTGTAAGAAATTACTACAAAGAACTATATGCCAAGAAATTTGAAAACCTAGGGGAAATGGATAAATTTCTAGAAAAATATAATCTTCAAAGCTGAATGAAGAAGAAGCAGAAAGCCTGAACAGACCAATAACAGCAGATGAAATTGAAGCAGTAATCAAAGAGCTTCCAATATCTAAAAGCCCTGGACCAGAAGGCTTCACAGGAGAATCTTACAAAGCATTTAAGGAAGAGGTAACCCCTATCCTTCACAGATTATTAAAAAAATTCAAGAAGATGGAAGACTCCCAAACTCCTTTTATGAAGTCAGCATCATCCTAATCCCAAAACCAGATAAAGATGTAACCAAGAAAGAAAACATTAGGCCAATATCTCTGATGAACATAGATGCTAAAATCCTTAACAAAATATTGGCAAACCGCATTCAGCAATACATTAAAAATACCATATACCATGATCAAGTGGGATTCATCCCAGGGATGCAAGAATGGTGCAATATTTGCAAATCAATAAATGTAATACACCACATAAACAAAAGCAAAGACAAAAATCACATGATCATATCAATAGATGCAGAAAAAGCCTTTGATAAGGTACAGCATCCATTTATGATAAAAACACTTAGCAAAATGGGAATACAGGGAGCATTCCTCTACATAATAAAGGCCATATATGAAAGACTTATAGCCAACATCATACTCAATGGGCAAAAATTTAGAGCTTTCGCACTAAGATCAGGAGCAAGACAAGGATGCGCTCTTTCACTACTCCTATTTAACATAGTATTGGAAGTCCTAGCCACAGCAATCAGACAACAAAAAGAAGTAAAAGGCATCCAAACTGGAAAGGAGGAAGTAAACTGTCATTGTTTGCAGATGACATGATAGTGTACATAGAAAATTCTTTAGACTCCCCCAAAACACTACTCTACCTAATAAATGATTTTGGAATCACCAGGATACAAAGTCTATATTCAGAAATCAAAGGCATTTTTGTACACCAAGAAAGAAATATTAGAAACAGAAATCAGGGGAAAAAATCCCATTTTATAGCAAGAAGATAAATAAAGTACCTAGGAATAAACCTAACCAAGGAAGAAAAAATCAGTACTCAGAAAACTATACAACATTGAAGAAAGAAATTAAGGAAGACACAAACAAATGGAAGCATGTACCATGCTCATGGATAGGAAAAATTAACATCATCAAATGGCCATGCGATTTATAGATTCAATGCAATCCCAAAGTACCAATGACATATTTCACAGATATAGAGCAAACATTTCAGAAATTTATATGGAACCATAAACAACCCCAAATAGCTGCAGTAATTTTGAGAAAGAACAAAGCAGGAGGAATCACAACACCTGATATCTAACTGTATTATTATAAGGCCACTGTAATCAAAACAGCCTGGAATAAGAACAGACACATAGACCAATGGAACAGAACAGAGAGCCCAGAAATAAACCCAAGTCTCTATGGTCAACTAATATTCGACAAAGGGGGAAGAAGCATAAAATGGAAAAAAAATAGCCTCTTGAAACAATGGTGTTGGGAGAGCTGGACATCTACATGCAAAAAAATGAAACTCAATCACCAACTTACACCATACACAAAAATAAATTCAAGGTGGATAAAAGACTTAAATATAAGTCATGACACCATAAGAGTCCTAGAAGAAAACATTGGCGGGAAAATATTAGGTTTTCCTCACAGCAACATCTTCACCGATGTGTCCCCTGAAGCAAGGGTCATAAAGGAAAGAATAAACAAATGAAACCTCCTCAAATTAAAAAGCTTCTTCATGGCTAAAGAAAACAGCATTAAAATTAAAAGAGAACCAAACATATAGAAAGACATATTTGCCAATGATACCTCAGACAAGGGTTTGATCTCCAAAATATGCAAAGAACTCATATGACTCCACACCAGGAACACCAAAAATCCAATTAATAAATGGGCAAAAGACTTGAACAGACACTTCTCCAAGGAGGACATACAGAGGGCACAGAGACATATGAAAAGATGTTCTGTATCACTAGCCATCAGAGAGATGCAAATTAAAACCACCATGAGATACCACCTGACACCGGTCAGAATGGCCATCATAAACAAATCAACAGACAAGCGTTGGAGAAGATGCGAAGAAAAGGGAACCCTAGTGCACTGTTGGTGGGATTGTAGACTGGTGCAGCCACTGTGGAAAACAGTATGGAATTTCCTCAGAAAACTCAAAATGGAATTGCCTTTTGACCCAGCAATTCCACTGCTGGGATTATACCCTAAGAGCCCTGAAACACCAATCCAAAAAAACCTATGCACTCCAATGTTCATAGCAGCACAATTTACAATAGCCAAGTGCTGGAAGCAACCTA
Organism: Macrotus californicus; assembly: GCA_007922815.1. Lineage (NCBI taxonomy): Eukaryota > Metazoa > Chordata > Mammalia > Chiroptera > Phyllostomidae > Macrotus > Macrotus californicus. The sequence continues at coordinate 4,469 of VMDR010037473.1, read as the reverse complement.
AGTGCCCATCAGTCAATGAATGGATCAAAAAACTATGGTACATTTACATAATGAAATTCTACGCAGCAGAGAGAAAGAAGGAGATCCTACCCTTTGCAACAGCATGGATGGAACTAGAGAGCATTATGCTAAGTGAAATAAGACAGGCGATGAGGAAGAAATACCATATGATCTCACCTTTAACTGGAACATAATCAACAAAAGAAAACAGCAAACAAAATATAACCAAAGACACTGAAATTAAGAACAATCTAACAATAGCCAGAAGGGAGGGGGGAAGGGTTTCTAGTAATTTTGAGTTCTTGTTTCTTCTTTGTATTCCGGTTGCATGTTTCTTTCTTCCTCCTGGTCCACACCATTGTTTTGAGTCCCGGTTTCCTTCCCATCACTGTTGGTTCCCTGTACATTTTCTTTTGTTTCACTTAGCGTAGCCTTCATTTATTCATCTAATTTGTGACTAAATTCAACCAATTCTGTGAGTATCCTGATTACCAGTGTTTTGAACTGCATATCCAATAGGCTGGCTATCTCTTTGTCAATTAGTTGTATTTTTTCTGGAGCCTAGATCTGTTCTTTCATTTGGGCCATATTTTTTTTTTTGTCTTGACACATCTCTTACATCATAAGGGATGGAGCCTTAGGTGTTCACCATGGCAGGACAACCACGTGGCTGTGTTGTGATGCTGTATGTGATGGGAGGTTCCCAGAGGGTATGTCGCTTGCTCCACTCTCTCCCAGTTTTCAGTCATTTCCCCCACTACCCACAATCAAATTTAGCCCTTCTGGTGCTGATTCCTGGGTGGGTGGCCTTGTGTAAGTTCTGGGACCTGTAGGTCTCTCCAACAAGGTCTCCTGTGAGGCTGGGAGTTTCTCCCACTGTCACCATCTCAACCCCCACAGGTGTTTTCAATCCAAGGTTTTAGGCTTTATTTCCCCGCACTGGGACCCTGGGTTGTGTGGTCTGTCTTACTCCCCAGTTCTTCCTCCCAGTTTATCCACACGTCGGTGTGGGACCACTGGGTCCGCCAGTTGCCACCTTGCCCAGTCCGCCAGCCACCGCCTTGCCTCAAGTCCTTTCTGCCCAGCTCCCTGCCTCTGCTCCTACCAGTCTGGATGAATGTTTTTTCTTTAACTCCTTGGTTGTCGGACTTTCATACAGTTCAATTTTCTGTCAGTTCTGGTTGTTTTTTGTTTTTAAATTTGTTGTTGTACTTCTTTTGGTTGTGTGAGGAGGCATAGTGTGTCTACCTATGCCTCCATCTTGGCCGGAAGTCTCTGGCTCTGCCACTTATAAGCTGTTGTGAAAAATGGGGTAATAATAAACAACTATATTGCATGGTTGCTGTGAAAACATAATGAGATAATGGATGTGTGCAAAGCAATTAGCAGAGTGCCTGATATATTGTAGATTGGTATATGGTCATTGTTATATTTCCATTATGGTTCTCCATGTTTTATCCTCACAACACTAAGAGATAGACTACAATTTCCATATTTGAGCTGAGCACTTAAAGCTTTTATGTTCACTGACTTCCCTATTGCCTCAAAGAACTCTTCCGAAAGTCTTCTGATTCCAAATCCAGAGCTGTGTTTTCAGATTCCTCCTGCTTGGGTTATACTTTATACAAGGTAGTTGTTATCCAGGGACAATTATCTGCAAATGTGTAAGAAGGGTTGGCCCATGTTATTCACCATGGAAAATCCATGGAAAAACCAATTCATTTGGAAAATACTGCCAGGGTTGAGTGGTGTTAACCATTGAAAACGCAGTAGTCAGAGCTTAAGTCCAACTCTAGCACTAAAGTTGTCCTCACTCGGACACATTTATAATGTTAATTGGGCTTTGTTTAACTAGCTGTGGTGGAAAAGCAGATTTTTCCTATAGATTGCTGTGGAGTACAACTTAATTCCTCAGATACTGTCACACTAATTATTTACATCTGAATAACCTCCTGCCCTAAAACAGAAGTCTTTGACATTGTTGTGTTTCAACTGATGAGAAAAAGAAGTTGGATTCAAAGAAAAGGCAAAATATTTCAATACAAAATAAAAAACTAAAACCTGTGTCTCCTGAGAAAACAACATAAAAATCAATAGTCAAAGCAACCTTAGTCTACCATATGAAATTAAAAAAATAGAAAAAAGTGCAATATATACAAATATAGTAAATATTAATTTTTTCAATACATTCAGTTTAAAGTTTTTCAAGAAGCATTGAAATAAACTTAGGTTTAACAAAGAATACATAAGTCAGAACAGATCTAAAGGACTATGCAGGCCTGAAATGTTGAGAGGAATTGGAACACCCCAGAAATCTCTAATTTACTGGAATTTGGGTGGCCACAACAACTGAGGAAAGACACACTTGTCAAAGAACACTAGCCTGAGTTTAACCATATGCTCAGATACCATCTGTGACCCATCACTAGGCAGATGAATGGGCAATAGAATCAGCTTCATAAAAACTCTGAGGCTTTATGAGCTCAAAGAGTGTGGCTTTTTGGCTAGAATCAGGGATCTTCTAGTTTGAACTGGCAATTTCTGCATCTTCACTTTTCTACCCAGTGGCATCCTGGAGGCAGTTCAGGCCTTGGCCCAGGGTAAGGACATGTCTCTAGAAAATGTAGTGGTTGTCCCCTTCAAGCTGACTCAAGTCAAAGGACTTTTCAAGGCATGGTCAGCTCTTGTTTCCTCTAAAATGACCAGATTTAAGTAAGGTAGTTGCTGATGAAAAACTACACATTCCAAAGAGAAAAATTCCTAGTGCTATGTTTTATCTGCCCAAGAGGAATCTTTTTAAATACTTGGTAATAAATTTCACATGGCTGCTTCTCCTGGATTCCAGACCTATTTTTCTTTTGCACAAAGTGCATCCACTGGCAAAGAGGAGCGGTCAGGAATAAATGTTTATACCTTGGACAGGAGTCATGGCTATTTTTCAATTCACCACCCAAAAGGGCATCTCCCAGAGAGATCGAGTCTTGTGATGTCAAAAAGTGAATAAAATCTGCTTGAACACTTCAGGTTTGGCCTTCACCTAAAATGCCCTTTCTCATCGATCCCTTCCACTATTCCTTCTACCATCCTTCAAGGAAACATAGATTCCTGGCACACATTACATACTCATTAACTGATTGTTGGGTGAGTAAATATTAATTTAAACTTGCCAGAAAATCCTTATAGGCCATACATAATTTAATATAAATGGCAGAAACTTTGAGTTGCATAATTCAATTCCCTTTATTTTATTACCTACACATTGCTTTTTTGCGATTTTTTTTATTGTTGTTCAAGTACAGTTGTCTCCATTTTCCCTACCTCTTTCCCCAGCCCCACCAACCTCCACCACACACCCTCAATACTACCCCCTTTTGGTTTATTCATGGATCTTTTATACATGTTCCTTGATGACCCTTCCCCTTCTTTCCCACATTATCTCCCTCCTACCTCCCTGCCGGGTTATTATCAGTTTGTTCTTTATTTCAATGTCTCTGGATATATTTTGCTTGCTTGTTTGTTTTGTTGATTAGGTTCCATTTATAGGTGAGACCATATGATATTTGTTTTTCACTACCTGGCTTATTTCACTTAGCATAATGCTCTCTAGTTCCATCCATGCTGTTGCAAAGGGTAGGAACTCCTTCTTTCTTCTGCATAGTATTCCATTGTGTAAATGTACATTGGTTTTTTGATCCACTCGTTTACCAATGGGCACTTAGGTTGCTTCCAGCACTTGGCTAATGTAAACAATGCTGCTATGAACATTGGGTGCATATGCTCTTTAGAATTAGTGTTTCAGGGTTCTTAGGGTACCCCAACAATGAAACATCAGAAACAGAAATCAGGACAAAAATCCAATTTGCAATAGCAATAAGAACCTAGGAATAAACCTAAGGAGGAAAAAGACCTGTACTCAGAAAACTACACAACATTGAAGAAATTAAGGAAGACACAAATAAGTGGAAGCATATACTGGGTTCATGGATTGTAAGAATAAACATCATCAGATGTCCATACTACACAAAACAATTTTTAGATTCAACACAATCCCTATTAAAATACCAATGACATATTTTACAGATATAGAAGAAATATTTCAAAAATTTATATGGAACTATGAATGAATATCCACAGCAATTTTGAGAAAGAACAAAGTGGGAGGGATCACAATACCTGATATTCAACTATTACTTCCACACTGTTAAGTTTAATGAGTCCATAAGTACAGGGAACCTATCCGTGGGATAATGTCTTATGTGGCTCAGCTCTGATTCTGAAAACAGACAGATGCATGTTGGCGTGCAGGAGGCATCCACAGATAGGTCTCCCATGGAGAATCAGGCATGCATTGCTCCTAGGCCGCTTTGAAACTTTCACGAATTTTGTTTTATTCCAGTACCAGTTAACAAAGCCTAACATGTATACATGATTGGGACATTCTGCCAAGAAGCTTAAATTCACCCAATGAA
>VMDR010037472.1:0-10222 GCA_007922815.1 Macrotus californicus | reverse complement strand
ACAAAACAGACAGGGGGAGGTTAAGAATAGTATAGGAAACAGAAGCCGCAGAACTTTTATGTACAACCCATGGACATGAACTGAGGGGCAGGCGGGGGAGGGGGGAATGCTGGTGAGAGGAAGGGTTCAGGGTGAAAGGGAATAAAGGGGAGGAAAAAATGGGACAGTTGTAATAGCATAATCAATAAAATATATTTTTTAAAAAGAACATAACATCTATCTAAAAATAGCATGAGCACATTGATTATTCCCGTAGTAGGAGAACTGGAAGTACCTCAAGGTTGGATCGGCACCTCCCACACCCACCAGTGTCCCAGACTTCTCTGAGCTCTCTCTTCACCCTCAGTGTGTTAGCAATCATGCTCTCCACTGGGAGAGGATGGCTGTTCCAGCCCCAAACCTCACAGCCTGAGGCCCATGCAGAAGAGTGATAAGATTAAACCAACCCCTGCAAATGTCTTCCTGCGTTCCCTTGGTCGGGGCAGTGCCACACCATGCCCAGTCCAGAGGCCCTAGAAGACCATGCCAGGGCTAGCCATGATCCCTGCCCCTGGGAGAGGCCATCCTGCAGGCCTCGGATCTGAGTTCAAAGAAGCCTGCAAGGGGGAAGGGCAGTTGGGCAAACATCTGCAGTGTCTGTCACTCTAGAGGGTCTGTGCTTTCTCCTCTCTGAAAGCTGAGGATTATCAATCTCTCTGGTGCTTTGGGTGGAAGTAGGGAACCCTAAGCCCCATATTCTTTAATTCAGCCTTGACTAGAACATTTGCCTGAAGTGAAGGCATTTCATGAAACCCCCTGAGAGAGTGAGAATCTGTTAAAACAGGTGCTTTAGAAAGAACAGCCCAGCATTAGACATTAAATGTTTTTTTAGATCTATAATTAAGGGTTCAGTGACAAACCTGTTAACCCTACATGTGTACTGCGTGTCACCATCGGAAACGTGGGCTTTTATGTCATACTGGCGGTGTCGTGTCAACAGTTCTGAACACTCTTCTTGTAACCCTGGGACTAGAGCACGTTTATCACGAGACAGTGCGGGTTTTTAGACTGCTTTGTGTGGACAGTGTGTTCACTTGGAGTTGTGAACTGAATTTTTTTTTCCATCGAAGGCTGACTTTCTTCACCAGCTCTGGTGACTCACTCCAACTTCATTTCACTGATTAACTCAGGCACTGCTAAATGACAAAATTAGAAGCATAGCTCAAGGCATAGCCTTTTGTGAATATATATTATGAATAAATAACATCACTTTAACAGATCAACTTTGAAACACAACTCAGAAATGCAATTTGTTAGGACATTTGAAATTTCGTAATAATGTGCTTTGCTCTGAATTTTTTAAACTTATTTCCAAAGGTGTTCAGTAAACTTTTCCAATATGGAAACTCATGTCCAGGTTGTGGGAAATTCCCATGGGTTAATTTTTAAAGAGTGAGAAGCTTGAGTTTTTTTATCTATTATCATTCTAGAAGGTCCAACATCTACCTAATATTTTTGTTAGTTAAGCTGCTAGTTCATTTAATTTTTTTTTCTGTTCTTTCTACACCTTCACTTAATTAGATATTGTACCTCCTATACTGATCCTCTCATTTCTTATATTTTCTCTTACATCTTTCCATTTCTTCACCCCTCTTACCCTGGAATTTCCTTTACTTTGTTTCACTCACCTACTGAATGTGCAGAAAAATTAATTTAGATTATTTTTGGTCTCTGATGATTATTCTCAATTCGTGAATGCAAAACTTGCTCTTTGGATATTTCTGATATCCAACCACAGTGGGGGGTGTGTGTGTGTGTGTGTGTGTGTGTGTGAATAATTTGACTAAATTGTCTGGTTTGCTTGCTAATCTGTTTTGGTCCCTCCCGTCATGGTGACCGTTGTCTGTCTGTCATGCTGTGAGTTGGGTGCCAGAAGCGGGCTATATGTGGGGGAGGGGAGCTTGGGGCCTGCTGGTCCTCACTGAGTGTGCTTGGCAAGGATCCAGTTCTATCACTCCACATGTCAGCACCTGGAGGTCTTTTGTCCAAAGAAGGGCCCCCGGAGGGGGTGGCACTGCCTGCCAGAATTCTAGAGGCGTTAGAGGCCAAAGGGGCCTGACAAACATGCCGTCCAGTTCCTCCTCTAGGAAGAGCTCATGGCCCCAGCTGTCAGCTCCTTCTGGGCCGGCCTCCGAGTATCTGTGCAGGGAGCCCTTTCCTCCCGGGACAGCCTTGTCCAGTGCTGCATGGAGGTGAACACCTGCCTTCTGTGTCTGGCCATGAACTTGAGCAGCTGGTAGGTTCAGGGTCCCCCAGATTCCTCAGTTGAACTCTGCCAAAAGTGACCACCATCACTCTGGGGACTCCATAAATGCTGGGCTCTCTTTTGTAAAACTTGCAATAGCTGATGCAGCAGACACTGTTGAAGTCACATTCCTGCAGAGCTCATGTCTACAGATCCGTGACCCCCACTGCCAGCATCTGTGGCCCCAAGAATATGTGCAGGGGACAAGAATGTGCCTGCAGCTGCCCTCACCCGTAGTGGGCAGAGGTGTGGTAACTGGCCAGCTTCTGACTCCCCAACAGGTTGAGCTCGGCTTCCCACAGGGAACCTGTCACTGACACTGCTCCTGAAGCAATGTCAAGGCCTCCTGCTCCCCTGCAGGTGCTTCCCGGGATGGCCAACCAGATCACCTGCTATGACCGACCCTCTGACTTGAGCCACTCTGATGAAGCCCAAGCTCAGCCGCAGTCAGTCAGTGGACATTCAGCTGGCACCAAGCAGACACCCCACATGCGTCCTCTTAGGCAGAGCTGACCTGGAGGGCAGCCTGTGGGCGCCTGCTCCGACGGCTGTGTGTGGACCATGGTCAGTGCTGCCTGTGTGGCTGGATCACCCGCCTCTCCCTCTGCACAGCACTGGGGCAGGGGGGGGGGGGGGCTGCTTGCTCTCCTGAGCGTGTGTTCACAATGTGGTTTTTCCCATAAGTCAGACTTCAGTCCCCGCTTGGATGTCAGACCCCAGCCTTAAGAATCAAAAGGGCTGAGCCGCCTGCAGGACCACTCGTCGCACAGGGGACACTGGCACTGGGAAATAACAGGGAGCCAACACAGGCGACTATGCTCCCCACTCAGACTTTGTCAATGCAGGCTCACTCAGCTTTTATTAATGCAGATTTGATACAGATCTGTACTAACCTAATAACAATACTAAGTACTAACACTAATAAGACACAATCAGTAATAACATCACATGAGACAGAATTGGGGGATAATGAACCTGAGTCCCAGAGTCACAGTCTGCAGGTCTGGGAGACAGCACGGTGGGCAAGGGAGCTGTCAGGGTCTTGCAGCAGAGAATCTCCAGAGCCAGGTGGGCAGCAGGGCAGACAGAGTCCTCAGTCCGCAGGGCAGAGCCTCCCTTGATGGCCGATACCAAAGGAAATCAGCGGGGCATGGAGCAGCACTCTGGCGTGTGGAGCTCGGCTTTCTCTGCAGTGGTCTGGAGCCTGCCTCAGTTATACCTTGAGAGGGGTGCACTCCACCCTCTGGGCCTTTTCGATAAGTGTCTTGGCCCCCTGATGGTGAGTGGGGAATTTTTTCTGGGAGCCTATCAATGGGTGGTCCTGCCCTGCAGACGTGGCTGTTCTGGTCATATGTGCAGATACTGTAGGTGTGTCTCCTTGCCAAATGTGTCAAGTGTGACTTGGGTTGTGTCCGTCTTGAACCAAAGTGTCAGGGCTGACTGGCAGCTGTCGTGGTTGACGTGAGTGACTCCACTCTGTTCCATGTACTTTACGCCGTCTTGACCAGACCAGTGCCACTTCACTGGTCCCGCTCCCCACACTTGTCTCACTTCACTTCACAGAAGGCCAACTGAGGCTCAACATCTGAAATTACTACGGAACGATACTGAAAGTAAACTGTAACTTAAACAATTAAAAAACAAAAGCAAAAGCGTTGCTAAGAAACCGGGAGGCCCTCGCTGAAATTCCATCCTCTTGACGCCAAAGTCCGACATTCTCAGCACGGGAGACTCTGCTGCGCCTGCAGTGCAGGAACGTGATGCGAAGTGATTCAGAAACAACAGCCTCAGGAATATCATTAATGTTCCCCAAACTATAATCGCCTGTTCCTCAACAAATACATTAGTTTCTCTCACTTGGTGATGTATAAAAGTCATTTTAGGTACACAAAAGAAAATAACAAACACCGTAGCTTGAAGGGAAAAAATCTCAACTTCAAAGTAGAAGGCAGTGAGTGGAACAAAGGAAAGGTATGTCAGGTTAGAGGTCAAGAGAGATGCTAGGGCTTTTTCTGAAATGATTGTTTTCCCAGGGTTCTATTCTCCAAGGTTGTTTTTAGCCCATTTTGGATTGCTGAGGTAAAGAGAAAGTTTCAGCCAGTGAGGTGAACAGGAGTCCAGAGAGGGTCTTGGTGGCATCCTGGCTGTGGAGCAAGACACAGGTCAATGTCTTTGTCTCCGTTTTCTCACCTGCAGGTGGATTTCGTGGAGAGTCAAACAAGATGCGGTTTCTCGGAGAGCTCAGAGACGTAGGACTGCGGATGCTAGGGTTCCGTGTCCTCCACGCACGCAAACTTAGCCTTGGGCAGCCGTGTGAGTGCGGTCCGACTGCCTGGTGCGTGGGCATGTGAAGAGCTGCATTCTGGTCTTCTGGTGCAGGGTCTTCTGGTGCCGAGTCTCCTCCCAAAACACTGCTCATTAGACCTTTTCAGACGTGAGAGCTCATCCAATTCGCCATCATGTTTGAGATGTGAATGCACGTGGACCTTGGTGTGCTTGAGAAATGGCTACGTGACTGTTTCTGAAACAACATAAAAGAGGGAATACGAACAGTTGGTGAGCTCTTTAGACGTGATCGTGTCCATTTTCCTTTCTCTTCTGACTCTGACACTGAAAAACAAACCTCCAAACACAAACATTCCTGAAATCGTAAAACTGCACATCTTAGCTGCTGAAACTTGGCTTCCCCAGTGTTATGTCTTCTTGTTTGACTACAGTTAGGGTGGAAGAAAGATGGTTGGGTTTTGAATTCTTGCCCCCGGACAGGCAAAGGGCGTGAAGCCCGTGGGACAGAGTGCAGGGAACCGCCTGGCACCCTCCCTCTGAGAGCACGCTGCTACATTGGTGGCTCACTATTTTGGGGTAATTCCCACTCATTTAATAAATATTCATTAAAGAAGCTATTCAGTATCACTTATGTTCCTGAGGGAAGAAATTAAATGCTAATAAAATACTCCAGGTTTAATTTACCTTTGACATGAAAGCAGTTATTACTGATTACACATAAAAGGTGACATTCTAAAAAGTAATTAAAACGGGATACTGAAGCAACTAAGTGGAGAATTAATATAAAAACTTGCTTATTTCTAAGTATTTAGAACTTACATTAATTTCCTATATCATCTCAGGACACAAGGTCTGTTTCAGTAGCAGCTTCAGAGAAGGGTGGATGCCAGCACCCCACCACCTAATTTAAAATAATCAAGTCCAGATGCTGTTGCCAAAAAAGAGGCTTGTACCATTTGTTGCTGTGACCTGGATCATATTTCAAAAGTGTCCAATCAAAGCTGTCCACCAAAGACTGATTTCTTAATGAATTCCTTATGCATTTCATCTCTTGAATGCAAAATGTGGGGTATCTTCTGGGGAGTAAAATTCAGATTTACAAAGAAAGAAACCTGTGGGTGTGACCCTTTGTGAAACGCGGCACACACGGACGCTCTCAGGCAGAGTCATCCAAGGCTTCATTGAGATGCTTTTATTTAAACAACCACATCCAAGAGGCACTGTGATATTCACAGAGAAAAGGGAGCGTGAGAGGAAGGACATCCTGCTAAAATCTCAACACCGAAGTCTTTAAAAAACGCTGTCGTTCTGTCAAACTAATCTGATACTGTTAAGTGCAAAATATTTTAAAAATTGTCATTTATCTATGTTAAATACTGGCCTCTTTCCTGAGAAAGATTTCACCTAAAGATATCTGGTTCTCTTATTATGCTAATTATATCTGGATACTGAATAACAAATTTCCTTGTTTTTGGAAACAGAGAATAAAATGATCCTCCAGGTGACTAGATAAATACATACAGACAGACAGAAACATGGATGGATAGACAAATGTATAGCCGAATAGATAGATATAAGTGGATAGTAGTGTCATCCTACCTGTGGACTTCCAGTTCATGTGGTCTTTTCTAAGAAAGATGCAGCTTAAATGCCCTGAGAAGTACCTGTCCAAGAATTCAGAGTTAGGAAGCTCTTTATGCCATTAGTACACTGAATTAAAGGATGGAAAACTCCATTCATTCATTCATTTAACCAATAATTATTACAGAGTGTCCACTCTGTACCGAGGCCCAGGAGTAACTCTTGCAACCGTGGAGTTTAAAGGTTTCATTCTGTCTCCATTTGCAAAATCTCAGACGGTACTTCCAGAACAAGAAAACACACTATCCCTCCTCCCCCTAAAAAAACAACTAAATAGCCTGGAAATAATCCAATGGACAATGATGAAGGGTTCCAAACGCTGGAACAAACTAGGTAGACTGGTTAGAGACCTCAGGAATTGAGGGGTGATGATGTGGTGACTTCTTTTATTGCCCATGTGCCTCATATGGGCACCAGTGGGTCCTGAAGTCTGGACCCGCCACGGAGCACAGACAAACAAGCAAGAAAGGCCTGGTCAAAGAACTGGGGAAGGAGAAAACAGACAGAACCTTCTTCATGAGGGGGCACAGCAGGGGCCCAATCTGCCTTCAGAGCCCTGCTGGGCCGACCCGACCTCTGCCCCACACCTGGGCGACAGTGGGTGGGCTGGTCCACTGAGTGGCAGCAGCAGCACAGCCTCACATCTCTCTGCCCTTCACTCAGAGACATGAGAAGACAAAGACCCCTTGGCTTTGACCCCTCCCACTTCCCATGGCAGAAGGTGGACTTGCAATACTGCATGGCCCTGGGAAGCAGCTTTCACCCCTGCAGGCAGCACAGCAGGGACTGAGTGACAGCCCCAGAAATGTCAGGAGAATGAGGCCAGAACAGAACTGCAAGGGCTCCAAAAACCAAACTGTCACTGGAACCACAACCCACAGAAGCAGGTCAGAACCTGGGCGTTCAACTTAAAAAGGGCGATTGCCTGCTAAAGTAGACAATTTAAATAGCATTAAGAGTCTCCTAGCATAATAACAAAAATGTCCAGGAAACAATAAAAATTCACTCATCGTACCAAATACCAGAAAAAAAAACATACTTTTAATGAGAAAAAAATCAACTAATGCCGTTGCTGAAATGAATATTATGTTGAAATTACTTGACAAGGATTTTAAAACAGTTGTAACGCTTCAATAAGCAATTGCAAATTCTCTGGAAACAAATAAGGAAATAGAAAACCTCAACAAAGAAATAGAACTTATAAAAAACAGCCATGTGGGAATTATAGAACTGAAAAACACAATAAGTAAAATTTTGAAAATTTACTGCATGGCATCAATAGTGGAGTGGAAATGACGGTGGATAGAATCCATGAACCTGAAGACAGATCAATAGAGTTTATTCAATCTTAACAAACCAGAAAAAGAAACCGAAAAAAATGAATGGAGCTTCGGGGATCTTTGCAACACATGTCTAACTAAATATTTAATAGGCCGTCGTTGGAGTCCCAGAGAAAAAGAGAGAATGTGGCTGAAAAATATTCAAAGAAATAATCATTGATTACTTACTAAATTTTGTGAGAGACATGAAACTACAGATTCAAGTATCTAAGTAAAACCCAAAGAGGATAAACCCAAAGAAATCCACAGAAAAACACACATCATTAAGCTTCTGACAAACTAAAGGCCAAAAAAAAAAAAAAGATAAATGATGCATCACCTATACAGGAAGGCCAAATTAGTGTCACCAGATTTCTCATCTGAAATCATCAAGGCCAGAAGTTAAGGCACATTTTTCAAATGACTAAAGAAAAGAACTTTCAACCATGAATTCTATATCTGGCAAAACTATCCTTCAAAAATGAAGGGGAAATAAGACTTCTCAGATAAAGTAAAATTAAGAGAATTTGTTCTAGCAGATCTACCTTTAAAGACTGGCTAAATGAAGCTCCTCAAATATTAAAAAAACATTACAGATTGAATAATGTCACCCCAAAATCCATATGTTGAAACCCTAATCCCCAGTGAGAATGCATACGAAGATAGAAACTTTAAGGAGGTAGTTAAGATTAACTGAGGTCATAAGGGTGGAGACCTTGTGTCTGACATGACTGGTTTAAGAAGAGGAAGGGATGGGCGGGAAGAGGGAAGTCTACGCACAGAAAAAGGCCGTGTAAAGACAGGGAGCCAAGATGGCTGGCTGCAATCCGAGGAGGGAGACCTCAGGAGAAACTGAACCTGCCAACACCTTGATCTTGAACTTCCAGCCTCTAGAACTGTGCAAAATAAACCTCTGTTGTTTAAGCTGCCTGGTCTGCAGTATTTCTTTTGGCAGCCTAAGCAGACAGATATAGAAAATGAAAACAGACAAATGATGGGACCTTCAGAGAGGGAAAGAACAATGGAAAAAGGAAATACAAAGAGGAACAAGTGAAACAGACCATTCTTTACTTCTTTAGTTCCTTTCATTATGCTTCGTGTTTGAAAGCCAAATTACAGCACCACTCGATATGGTGCTGAATGTATGTAGTGAAAACACTTAAGATAATTGTATTTGAAAAGTGGGAAGGATAAAGGGACTTAAATGGAAACAAGGCCTCCACACTTCACTCAAAGGGTGAAACCCTGACACCAGGTGGTGATACATTACAGAGGCCTGAGGAAGTACCCAGAGCAACAACCAATAAAACTGTGCAAAGTGGTGGACAGAAATTATGCATAAAGAAGAATCTAGTGCTAGACTGTGTTCAAGTAACTCATAAGGAAGCTAGAAGAAAAAACCCAGAAGGATGAAAAACAAAGGATGTGTACAAATACACAAATACTAAAATGGTAGATTCAAGCTCTAACACATTAATAATTAATTTAAATATGAGTGGTATACATACATCAGTTAAAAGATAGAGGTCAATTATTACTCAGTAAAGACGGAAAAAAATAAAATATAAAGAGCTAGAGTGGATAACAAGCATGTCTCAACTTTATGTAGTCTATAAGAAAATGACTTCAAAAGTGACAATAGATAATTAGTAAATAAAAGGATGGAAAGAAGTAAGAATGACTCATAATAACATCAAATAAACTTCAGAACAAAGAAAATTATTAGGAACAGGATCTGGCCAAGATGGAGGCATAGGTAGAAACTCTTTGTTTCCTCCCACAACCAAAAGGAGGATAACAACCAATCTAAAATCAATAAACAACCAGAAGTACCAGAAAATCAAAATGCATGGAACTCCAACATCCAAGGAATTAAAGAAACATTCACCAGACTGGTAGGAGGGGTGGAGACAGGCAGCTGGGCGGGCAGAGAGGACCTACAGCAAGGCGGTGGACCACATGGGCAATGCGGGTCTGGCTGAATGGAAAACTAAAGGCTCAAGCTAACTGTACACTACCTCAGGGGTTGCCACGGCGGGAGAAACTCCCTGTCTCACGTGATGGGAGCTCCCTTTTCACTGATGGGAGCAGTTTTGTCAAGGATGGACAGAAATTTGCAGGGGCAGCAGTAACCACGAAGGATCAAGTCCTATGGCAAAAGACAATGCCCAAAGGGACATCTGCACAAAGAGCAGAACTGGTGGGACTAATCCAGGCCTTGCGAATGGCGGAAGGGAAAGTTGTCAACATCTATACTGACAGCTGCTACGCATTCGCCACCGCCCATATCCATGGGGCCATATACAGAGAAAGGGGGCTCCTCCCCGCAGGAGGGAAGGACATTAAGAACCGTGAAGAAATCCTCGCTTTACTGGAGGCTATCTGGCTACACCAAAAGGTCGCCATCATCCATTGCCGCGGTCATCAGAAGGGAGATTCCGCAGTCATCACGGGGAACTGGCTAGCCGATGCTGCCGCCAAGGAGGCCGCCATGAGACAGGGGGAGAACCTTCTCCCCCTCCTGCCCCAGCCAGAACTGCCTCCGAGCCCTATATATTCTAAGGAAGAAGTAGAAAGAACTAGGTTAAGAAGAAAGAAAAATAAGAATAGGTGGGTAGTGTTCCCAAATACTAAGATATACCTGCCACAAGGAATATTAGCTAGAATAGCTCAGGATATCCACAGTCTGTAA